>JAQNDB010004644.1:0-22940 GCA_029204045.2 Tillandsia leiboldiana
AATGGAATACTGAACCTCTAGTGTGCAGTTAACGTGTGAATACAATCCGTCTATCTGGAGCTCAACTAGATGGAAGGTCATGGATTGCTCGTCAAACCCTACCGTCTGTGATGGATGCCAAATTTATACGACTCGAGTTTCTATATCGGAAACCCTTTCCGTTATTTACACGCCTGCCAAGGTATTTCTTAAACTCGGTCTCATAAATCACATATATAGGACTAACTCCCCTTTTACTAAATGGGCGATAGATTCCATATAGGTGTACCCCCTATTCACAACCAAGAACCGTACTGTAGCCACTAATGCACCCACTGCAAGGAACAAATGGCTAGGGACAAAAGTGTATGATCAGGTCAAACTACAGTAACCCCATTGTGCAAGCCGAGACACCGCCAGGTGTCACGCCCCGGGGCGCTACTGCCGCCCCGCTCGACCAACAGATCCGCGCCAATACGGGAAGCCCCGTATAGGCGTAGCGACTAACCTGCCAAAGAAACATCTACCTAGCAGATATCAGAGCTGAAAGAGAAAAGCTGGAATAAAATACATAAAATAAAACTACAACTCAAAATATACAGACCAACCTCACCAGAATACAAGAGTCTCTCAGAAAAAAGCAGGAAAGAAAGGTACAACTCGAAACCTCACTACAAAAGTCACTCGACATAACACACACCAAAATAGTACTGGGGTACATCTACTCACACACTGAAGATGACAGGAGGGGATCTATCTCGCGACTCCCTTACCTCGGTCAGAAGGAGCTGGATCAGCAACAGAGCTGCAGGAACCGGAGCAGAAGTCCCTGGGGAGAAGACACCACGACGGGTGTGAGAACTACATCCCACAGTAGTTCTCAGTGGGTGCCGCCAACAAGCCCGACGGTCTGCCCACTAAGTCTACCAGAGGCAAAAGTAACATATGCAGTGCTGTAAGGAAAGCTGGGAAAAGTAACTCTACAGCTACTATGCCTCTATCTAGATGCTCAACAGTGGAACAGAAAGAACATAATGCCACAACTAACTCTCCTCCCTGATCACCCAATCAACTGACTGCCACATCGGGTCCAGTCAAACCTGCGCCAACCTACTGCCGTTACGTCCCGGAGGAGCGGACTTACGTAGGGCGTCCATGGCTGCCAACAAAAGCACAGCCAGGGGACAAATGCAACAACAAGTCGCGAAAGAACATCTCAAACTCACGCCGGTACAACAACCCGGTCTCGCCTACTCCGGAGTGGCACTCGAGGGGAGCGACCCGCTCGAGTCAAAGTAACCCATAACAAGTATCTCTGTAAAGTATCTCTGTAAGCTCAAATGTTGGCTCATTGCAGGCTATGATCCAAATCCTCGATCAACCACGATCGGCAACAAACAAATCCACTAACTCACTCACTAGCTGGAATCTACACAGCTGAGACTCACTGTCACTCTGACAGTTTCCAAGAACCCAGATCTACCATCACTATCACTCTCCCAAAGAAATCAATCTACAGACTGCTATCAACTCCACTCGGTCCCCAGACACGAGTGCAAATGCATCCCAAACCACCCGACCTCTCGGCCCACAACTCGGGCGAGGAAAGCTAAGTGCCATAGTGAAATGAAGTATCGTGATGTGGAATGTCTAGAGCAGTAAAAACCTAGCCCAAGTTGGAGTTTTCTACAGACTGGCTGAACATGATACATAGACAGGGGTGCTAGGTCAAGTTCCAAGATTTCACTACTTAACATAGAGTAGGAATCAAAGATTCATCAACTGATATACAAGATACACTACAGTTTTACACATGCTAATACCTCCCAATTTCTAACATGCATGATCCTACACACATAGAATTAGTACACAGTCCAGAGTTCTGGAAGCAAGGTCACCCACTTGAAAGCGCTAACTGCCCGGAATCGTACAGCTGAGAAAGCCCAAAACAGTCAAATCACAATCCCACCAAGCCAACAACACGGTAAAAGTGCTCACACCTCCTGGGTACAAACATACACCAAAATTACACTTTAATCCACACAAATTCCACAATCCCAAAATCTGTGGTGAACAGTCCCATTAACACAAAATTTTCACCTGAAAAACTTCCTCCAAAGATTCCAATAAAAATATGACGGCGATCCTCGGGAAGAGTAGATGTCGATAGAGTCCTGAAACGTCGAATTCCGATGTCCGGATGAGGAGATAAAAATCCGACAAGTAGGTGCTGTCCAAATCAACCAACAGTCGCAAAGGGGGTTAAAAATGTACCCAGAACCCCAAGAAAAGCTCGGATCCAGAAAAAGTGTCCAACACAGAAAATGTAGATTTACCTCTTACAAAACCGTCACCATAGAAATCGTCCAAAAATAACGTCTGGGTAGCCCGGTAGACCTCCCAGACTAAACTGCGACGAAAATGGGCCTCCAACAGTAGATCGTCGCTCCGCACCCCGATGCAGAAGTCGCCGTCGTCGCGGCCTCCAAAAATTCTGAACCTTCGCCAAAAGATGCACAAGAGGGAGAGAAAGAAAATTGGTGAAGGGCTCAATGGCTAAAACTCTCGGGAAAAGCCTCAAAAACGAGCCCCAAGGGGCCTATTTATAGGCCTCACCGAAATCAGCCCAAAAAGACAAGTCAATGGGCTTTCGGGCCCAACTTTCGGGCGCCCGGTACTTTCGGGCGGCTACAGTGTTGGGGCCGGCCCAACACCGTTCACGCCCGAATCCACCAGGTGCCGCCACGTGGCCCGCCGAACAGCAAACAGCTGTTCGGGCCACCCCCGAGCTGCCACGTGGCCGCCCCCGCACAGTGAGGCGGTAGGCGCCCGCCAAACCAGCGGGCGAACCGTGGCCACCGGTTGACCCGCCGGCCGGTCGGCGGCCGCGCCGTGCGCTGCGGCATGGCCCCGTCGTGCGCACGAGCCCCGAGGTACCGGCCCCGGCTCCGTGCACCGCGCACGGTGCGCCCGCGAATCAGAGGGTGACACGTGTCCCCTACACCCGGTCCCACCGCATTCCCCTTTGGAATTCCGTGGACCGCGCCGCGTGCACCGACCAACCGGAGGCTGCCACGTGCCCCCGCCTTGGTCCATGCACCGCCGCGCTCACCCGGTAGACCGCGCGCCTTGCGCCCGCCAATCAGGCGGTGCCACGTGTCCATGCGCCGGGTCTGTGCACCCCGCCGCGCAACTCTGTGGACCGCGCATCCTGATGTGGTGACCCAGATCTCCGCAGGGCTTCTACAGTGCGATTAGCAGCTTCTGGAGGCCTGTGTGGCCTGTCGGCGGTGTTTCTGCACCAATTTGGACTCAAGTGATGGACTTCGGGTGTGTATGGATCACGTGAGTGATCGGAGGACCCCGTCGGATGTTTTGATGTGGTTTCGCGCGAAATGGTTATTAAAATTGGACTCAGCGCGAAATTTGAGTAAAGAACACTTCTCCGGGAATTTTCGGCAAATTTTAGAAGAGGAATTTGGCAAATCGGACTTCGGATTTGATTCAGCGCATGAAAACGGTCAAGATGGACTATTTATTTGTATTTTTCGGAGTCCGGATGCGAAAACACGCATTTCGAGGATTTTGGTACTGTTCCGGCCGCCGGAGGGGCACCGGCGGCGGCGGCGGGCGGCGGAGCGCGGCGGTTGGCGGCGGCGGAGGCGCGCGGTCCACCGCGGAGGTCGTGCACCGGGCGGAGGACGCGTGGCGCCTTCTGGTTGGCCGGCGCAGCGGGCGCGGTCCACAGAAGAGGCGCGGGTGCACGGTGCACCGGGTGCGGACACGTGGCCGAGCGTGGTTGGCGGGTCCTGGTGCGCGCAGTCCACGCTGCGGATGGAGCAGGTGGCCGTACGGCGGGGCGGTTTGGGAAGCAACGTGGGGGCGCCATGTGGCGCCCCGCGATTGGCCGGGCGCAGCCACCCCACGCCCGCGTGTCGGCCACATGTCGCTCCGCGATTCCGCGGGGCGCGGGGAGTGTCGGTGGACGCGTGGCGGGCCTAGGGGCTTTCGGGGGTGAACAGTAACGGGCCCGGCCCGTTACTGTAGCAGCCCGGAAGTGCCAAGCGCCCGAAACTTTGGGCCAAAAGTCCAAAATTCGGATTTTCGGGCTGGGCCTATAAATAGCTGTCTTGTGGGGGAGTTTTGCCCCCTTTCCCGAGATCCCCTGCCCATGGCCCCTTTAGCAAAGTTGGAGATCTTCATCTTGACCATCTTCTGGCAGAGGCCCGGATTTTTTGGAAGCCGCGGCGTCGACGACTTCGGCATCGGAGCGCAGTGTGGCGATTTTTCATCGGAGGCCCGTTATCGTCACAGTTTGATCTGAGAGGTCTACAGAGCTACTCCGTCAGTATTTTTGGACGATTTCTGTGGCGTTGGAATCACGAGAGGTACGTCTTCGACTTTCGTGTTGATCATCTTGCTGGATTCAGAGTGTATGACATGGTTTTCGAGGCATTTCTAAGCCGCTGTTTTCTGGTGGAGTTTTTGGACAGCGGCCCCTTGCCGGAATTTTATCTCCGCACCCGAGTGTCGGATCGAGACGAGCCTATACACTTTTTGGATCTACTCGTCGCAAGGATTATCATTGTATTTTTCTGGGATTTTTCTGAGGCTTTCCCGAAGGTATACTATTCCCCTTTTATCTGTGTTTGAGTTTACAGTTGTGTGGTTGTGAGTGTTTGCGCACCTGTACTGTGGAATTTGTAACTCGGCCTACGGGGCTCGGATTTGGGCGTGCAGGTACCCGTTTCGAAGGTCTCGACGAGACGCTCGCTGTGATATTTTTATTGGAATTTTTGGAGTTCGTTTTACAGGTGAAAATTTCGCATTAAGGGGACTGTTCCCAGCAGATTTGTGATGCTTGGATTTTATGGAATTAAGTGTAACTTTGGGTTGTGTTTTTGTACCCAGGAGGTATTGATCACTGTTCCTGTATTGTTGGATTGGTGGGTGTGTAGAGATATCTGTTTCTGGACTTTCTCAGCTGTGCGACTCCGGACAGTTAGCATTTTCAGGTGGGTGGCCTTGTCTCCAAGATTGACGGACTGTGCTTTAAATCTGCTATAGTAGGACTATGCATGATAGTGAAATGCTTGTGCAGCATGTTAGAATGTAGGAATTGCTATTCCTTGTATTATCTGATGGTATTGTCATCTCCTTGCTTTCTACCATCTGTAAATTATAGTTATTGGAACTTGACCTAGCACCCCGTCATATGTTGCATGTGTAACCAGACTAGTAGAAAACCCTCACTTGGGCTAGGGTTATTTCTGCTTTAGACATCCACACTTCTACTTTCCTGGACATAGTGTTCTTCCTCGCCCGGGTAGTGGGCCGAGTGGTCAGGAGTTATCTTTTAGTGTGGGATGCATGTTACACTCGTGCTTGGGAGCAGAGTGGAGTCTGGTAGATGTAGTTGGTTGTTCATCTGTAGCGGGAGCCGTTGGGTAGACGGCGGTCCCGAGATGTTTTATTTTTCTTGTTTTATCTGTCGCCACTGTGCTAGTGGCAGCGGTAGATCAGTGTTAGCAGGACCTTAAACCCAGAACCTTTTTGGACACACATATGATTTTTATCAACCAAATGGTTTCTTCCAAGCATCGTAGGGTCGCCGGAGTCGGTTCATGTTTGATTGGACGAAGGCATTAGCCCTTCGAGGCTTGGATATAAAACTTGGTTTCAACTGTTTTCCTAAAAAGAACTAAAAATCATTAAATATGGATTTCTTACAGATCAGATGGCTTCAGTAAGAAATGTCACCTTTTTCCTATAAATTAACCACCCGAGATGATTCGAGTGGTCTGGGTTCTAAGGTCTGCCTTCTTCTTGGGACGAGAACAACGAGAGGCTATGCCTAGAGCCTGTTCTTGTTTGATTTGGATTGTAGGTTCTAGTCTTTCGGGGTTCCCGGACCCTTCCTCGGGTCAGTGGATGCGATGTTGGCCTGTAGAGGCAGTTGTTCGCAGTGGATGCGACTTTGTGCTATGAGTTGGTAGAGTGTGATTTAGAGGTTGTTTCTCTGATTTAGTGGTGGAGATGGTTCTCCCACTTAGCTTTGAGGATCTTGGGGTTCTGGCAGATCGAGTCGTGGAGGTTTCCCGACTCAGCCATGGTCGTGCATTATCAGATTGAGTCGTTGAGGGTTCTCCGACTTAGCTGTTTGAGTCGAGGTTCTTTTTCCGACTGAGTTGTGTTTTGAGCTTGGAGTTACCGATCTATTTGATCGTGGATCATAGCCTGCATGAGCCACATTTGGCTTGACAGAGATACTTTACAGAGATACTTTACAGAGATACTTGAGATGGGTTACTTTTTACTCGAGCGGGTCGCTCCCCTCGAGTGCCACTCCGGAGTAGGCGAGACCGGGTTGTGTACCGGCGTGAGATTGAGCTTTTCTATCGCAACTTGTCGTTGTATTTGTCCCTCTGGCTGTGCTGGTGTTGGCAGTCATGGACGTCCTACGTAAGTCCGCTCCTCCGGGACGTAACGGCAGTTGGTTGGCGCAGGCTTGACTGGACCTGATGAGGCAGTCAGTTCAGATTGGGTGATCAGAGATGAGAGTTAGTTGTGGCATCATGTTCTTTCTGTTCCACTCCTTGAGCATCTAGGTAGAGGCATAGTAGCTGTAGAGTTTACTTTTCCAGCTTTCCTTACAGCATTGCTTTTGTTACTTTATGCCTCTAGTGGACTTAGTGGGCAGACCGTCGGGCTTGTTGGCGGCACCCACTGAGAACTACTTGGGACGTAGTTCTCACACCCGTCGTGGTGTCTTTTCCCACAGGAACTTCTACTCTGGTTCCTGTTGTTCCTGTTGCTGATTCTTCTGACCGAGCGAGGGAGTCGCGAGCTAGTTCCCCACCCGTCGTTGGAGTGTAGCGGTACCCCTTCAGAGGAGAGCTTCAGTAGATTAGTTATTTTATTTTCCTTCTTTGAGAGACTGTTGTAGTGAGGATTGTTATGTATTGAGAGCCTGCACACTGATATATTTATTGGAGATACCTCCCGGTTGAGTTCTGAGTTTGTATATGAGGATATTGTTTGATTATCTTTTTGGGAGTCGGACATTGTTGTATTATTTCCAGTTGTACAGTGATTGATTTAGTTATACAGCAGACTTTTTATTTTTAGCTCTGATATCTGTTTAGCTGTAGTACTTTTCTTGCAGGTAGGACGCTTCGCCTATGCTGGTTTGGCATAGGTGGCGGATCTGTTGGCGAGCCGGGTCGCAGTTTCGACCCCGGGGCGTGACAGATTAGAGTGGTATCAGAGCCTAGGTTGTAGGTCATTGAGGACTTAGACACCCTAGGCTTGTGGTTGGACATTAGGATGACTACGTGAGAGTCGTGACTTTTAGCGAGAGTCCTGATCGAGTTTTGTACCTCTCCCATGAGACGGGATGAGTGATTGGCATGTTTATGCTCCTAAGCGATTATGTTGGCTGCAGACAACATAATGCTGTGGAATTGATAACATGTCTTAGACTTTCGCTGGATTGGGTCGTATGGTTGTTGTGTCCTGATGTTTGTTATTGTGCAGTGGTCTACGATGCTTGTGAGACGTCGTGCAGTGAGGAATGCGCTTTCCGCATCTGATTAGTAACCCGAGCAGCGGGAGGCAGAGCTATCAGAGCAGAGCGAGACCCAAGAGTTATGGATCCAGATGGCACGGATGTCGGAGGCTGTCTGATGCCAGGAAGAAGCCATGGAACGTTTGATGCGCTTGTTGGAGCAGAGAGCATAGCTAGTGGCAGTACCGCTTGAGTGTCCTCCAGTACTCTCTTCCTATGCAGTGGTATCTTCAGTTGTACCAGTGGCGCCGATGGAGCGAGCAGCCCCCTCCGTGCCGACGAGCAGTGCCGAGGCACCGAGGCAGGGTGGATAGTGGATAGTAGCTGAGCTTAGGGACATCATTGATCGATGGAGCCAGTCCCGGCAGTCTGAACCATCCCGATTCATAGGTTTGAGTTGGAGCCCTTGTAGGCAGAATTGGGGTTGGTGGTGATGGAGAGACTCTCGGAGAGCCTCCATGTGCTAGGGAGTTTATACAGTTGTCGAACTGCACGCTCTAGGTTTCGAGGGACGAGGCGCATAGGATATGTTTGACGGGGAATGGTTTGCGCCAGGATACCTTTCAGTTTAGTTGGTCCCTCCGTTTTGGATTATTGACGCTTCGATGGGTAGGCATTGTGTGTGGAGCATGACGCTGCAGTTTCTTTGGATAGGGATCGGCCGCCAGAGGCGAGTTCTGGATATCGGCGCTTGGCGTCGGGTGATGGAGGACAGACTGACCGGCAGAGGCATTTCTCATCTCCGTACCTGGATGGCGAATTTTCGAGATGCCAGAGATCGGGTGGACCCCGATGGCAGCATCAGCATCTATATCAGAGTAGCGCAACGGTAGCGTGGATTTGTTATCTGCGGATGACTTTATTCGTCGCCTCAATGTGAGCAGAGACAGAGGTTGTGCTCCCTTGTGGATTATGTCCTATGCAGTTGAGGCCGCGAGATATACGGGTAGACTTATTGGTAATTTTGGCAGTTCGGCGTTTCGACCTAGTGCATGGGTTTTGGTTGGCACAGTGCCACAGGATGTTAGACTGCGAAAGGAGAGGACTTTGACCTTCTGAGAGGCAGACGAGAGGAGATTTGGTTGTTGAGGTCGTTAGAGCACACTGGTTATAGCGACAGGGTGAGAGGTGCTTACGGCGGCACCGGGACCCAAAGATATCTCTGTTGCCACGAGATTCCGGGTGTGATTTCACCTGAGCTGTTGATAATGCCGCCGGTTAGGGAGATAGAGATTGAGTTGGCGTGGTTCGGGGAACCGCGCCACCCTCGACAGCACCTCATTGGATATTGCCAGTAGAGCTGTGAGAGCTGATGGCGCAGTTGCAGGATCTGATGGATCGAGGGGTCTGTTTGACCTAGTGCCACGCCGTTGATATACGGTGGTGATGCCACATCGTTGATACACGACTGTGAGGGCCCTTTTATGGGTCGAGTGTAGACAGGTCCAAGTATTATTCTGGACCTTTTGATGGAATTATACTCCGGCAGTTGTACGATTGATGCAGGTACAGATTTTGGAATCATACGGCTGAGTATTTCGCCAAGATGGTGTTCAGGACACGGTAGGGGCATTATGTTTTAGTAAGGCCAATTGGATTGATTAGCGCCCTGCCACTCTTTTGGTTTGAGGAATTGTGCTCCAGCTGTACTTGATTGCTTTGGTAACTAGATCCTCCAGGGATATTATGAACTACTCCCTGAGCAGCTGGGAGCATGAGGAGCACTGGTGGATGTGTTACCATGCTGTGTGGATGAAGCTGTATGCCAGGCTATTGAGATACAAGTTTTAGCTTTAGAAGCTTACCTTCTTGGGTCACATTGTGTTAGCCGTAGGAGCGGCGGTGGAATTCCGGCCAATGTGGATGCTATTTGAGATTGGCTGAGATCAACATTTATTGTTGAGGTGAGGAGTTTTTTTTTGGATTTGGCAGTGCCAGGAGAGCATGGCGAATGGATGATGAGACTGGTACTAGAGCCGATTGCAGCTTTGCCAGAGATGGGGGATGGACCTTTGTGTTGGTGATGCCTCCCATAGTGGCTGTGGAGTTACCATTGGGTTATTCTTGAGCATTTTGTATCACCCCGATAGGGCCACTGTGGTGGCGGATACCTGGAACCGGAGAGCTATTTGGGGTTGAGTTTGATGATTTCGTTGCTGGCGCTGGGTGGGACCGTTGCGGAACAGGGCTCGAGGTTGTGTCCCTGAGGGTCCCTTTTGACGGTAGACTGCGGTGAAGCAGTCCATGCGATTGGTCAGGATCCGAGAGTGATTGAGCGAGGACCCTAGCCGATTAGGGCTTCTTTTCTCTGGATGACCGTATGGGGTATGTTTCGGATCGCCGGGTTGAGCTGGCACTAGGGAGCGGTTTTGGTGCGTGCTACATTGGTTGTTCTCTCTTTTCCCCCAGCCTTTTCCTTCCACGTCTCAGCTCAGGAGTGTTAGGCATGTGGATTCCTCGCCCGTGATGGACTCGTTTCCTTTGAGATCTGCGAGTACTTGTGGTACAAGGGATGCCGTTGCAAATTCTGGCTCGTGAGATGAGAGAATTATGCAATTGAGGCCATGCCGTACCGGTTGTTGTTGTTGTTGTGGAGTAATCACGGGGAGTGACAGGTGACTTGAGAGCTGGAGACGGCAGTGTTATGTACCTACCCTTGTTTTTGTGGCACCTTTTGGGTTGAGCTAGTTTCGAGGACGAAACTTTCTTTTAGTGGGGGAGGATGTGGTGACCCAGATCTCCGCAGGGCTTCTACAGTGCGATTAGCAGCTTCTGGAGGCCTGTGTGGCCTGTCGGCGGTGTTTCTGCACCAATTTGGACTCAAGTGATGGACTTCGGGTGTGTAATGGATCACGTGAGTGATCGGAGGACCCCGTCGGATGTTTTGATGTGGTTTCGCGCGAAATGGTTATTAAAATTGGACTCAGCGCGAAATTTGAGTAAAGAACACTTCTCCGGGAATTTTCGGCAAATTTTAGAAGAGGAATTTGGCAAATCGGACTTCGGATTTGGATTCAGCGCGCGAAAACGGTCAAGATGGACTATTTATTTGTATTTTTCGGAGTCCGGATGCGAAAACACGCATTTCGAGGATTTTGGTACTGTTCCGGCCGCCGGAGGGGCGCCGGCGGCGGCGGCGGGCGGCGGAGCGCGGCGGTTGGCGGCGGCGGAGGCGCGCGGTCCACCGCGGAGGTCGTGCACCGGGCGGAGGACGTGTGGCGCCTTCTGGTTGGCCGGCGCAGCGGGCGCGGTCCACAGAAGAGGCGCGGGTGCACGGTGCACCGGGTGCGGACACGTGGCCGAGCGTGGTTGGCGGGTCCTGGTGCGCGCGGTCCACGCTGCGGCTGGAGCAGGTGGCCGTACGGCGGGGCGGTTGGGAGGCAACGTGGGGGCGCCACGTGGCGCCCCGCGATTGGCCGGGCGCAGCCACCCCACGCCCGCGTGTCGGCCACATGTCGCTCCGCGATTCGCGGGCGCGCGTACGCCGGGCGCGGGGAGTGTCGGTGGACGCGTGGCGGGCCTAGGGGCTTTCGGGCGTGAACAGTAACGGGCCCGGCCCGTTACTGTAGCAGCCCGGAAGTGCCAAGCGCCCGAAACTTTGGGCCAAAAGTCCAAAATTCGGATTTTCGGGCTGGGCCTATAAATAGCTGTCTTGTGGGGGAGTTTTGCCCCCTTTCCCGAGCTCCCCTGCCCATGGCCCCTTTAGCAAAGTTGGAGATCTTCATCTTGCGCATCTTCTGGCAGAGGCCCGGATTTTTTGGAAGCTGCGGCGTCGACGACTTCGGCATCGGAGCGCAGTGTGGGGATTTTTCATCGGAGGCCCGTTATCGTCACAGTTTGATCTGAGAGGTCTACAGAGCTACTCCGTCAGTATTTTTGGACGATTTCTGTGGCGTTGGAATCACGAGAGGTACGTCTTCGACTTTCGTGTTGATCATCTTGCTGGATTCAGAGTTTATGACATGGTTTTCGAGGCATTTCTAAGCCGCTGTTTTCTGGTGGAGTTTTTGGACAGCGGCCCCTTGCCGGAATTTTATCTCCGCACCCGAGTGTCGGATCGAGACGAGCCTATACACTTTTTGGATCTACTCGTCGCAAGGATTATCATTGTATTTTTCCGGGATTTTTCTGAGGCTTTCCCGAAGGTATACTATTCCCCTTTTATTTGTGTTTGAGTTTACAGTTGTGTGGTTGTGAGTGTTTGCGCACCTGTACTGTGGAATTTGTAACTCGGCCTACGGGGCTCGGATTTGGGCGTGCAGGTACCCGTTTCGAAGGTCTCGACGAGACGCTCGCTGTGATATTTTTATTGGAATTTTTGGAGTTCGTTTTACAGGTGAAAATTTCGCATTAAGGGGACTGTTCCCAGCAGATTTGTGATGCTTGGATTTTATGGAATTAAGTGTAACTTTGGGTTGTGTTTTTGTACCCAGGAGGTATTGATCACTGTTCCTGTATTGTTGGATTGGTGGGTGTGTAGAGATATCTGTTTCTGGACTTTCTCAGCTGTGCGACTCCGGACAGTTAGCATTTTCAGGTGGGTGGCCTTGTCTCCAAGATTGACGGACTGTGCTTTAAATCTGCTATAGTAGGACTATGCATGATAGTGAAATGCTTGTGCAGCATGTTAGAATGTAGGAATTGCTATTCCTTGTATTATCTGATGGTATTGTCATCTCCTTGCTTTCTACCATCTGTAAATTATAGTTATTGGAACTTGACCTAGCACCCCGTCATATGTTGCATGTGTAACCAGACTAGTAGAAAACCCTCACTTGGGCTAGGGTTATTTCTGCTTTAGACATCCACACTTCTACTTTCCTGGACATAGTGTTCTTCCTCGCCCGGGTAGTGGGCCGAGTGGTCAGGAGTTATCTTTTAGTGTGGGATGCATGTTACACTCGTGCTTGGGAGCAGAGTGGAGTCTGGTAGATGTAGTTGGTTGTTCATCTGTAGCGGGAGCCGTTGGGTAGACGGCGGTCCCGAGATGTTTTATTTTTCTTGTTTTATCTGTCGCCACTGTACTAGTGGCAGCGGTAGATCAGTGTTAGCAGGACCTTAAACCCAGAACCTTTTTGGACACACATATGATTTTTATCAACCAAATGGTTTCTTCCAAGCATCGTAGGGTCGCCGGAGTCGGTTCATGTTTGATTGGACGAAGGCATTAGCCCTTCGAGGCTTGGATATAAAACTTGGTTTCAACTGTTTTCCTAAAAAGAACTAAAAATCATTAAATATGGATTTCTTACAGATCAGATGGCTTCAGTAAGAAATGTCACCTTTTTCCTATAAATTAACCACCCGAGATGATTCGAGTGGTCTGGGTTCTAAGGTCTGCCTTCTTCTTGGGACGAGAACAATGAGAGGCTATGCCTAGAGCCTGTTCTTGTTTGATTTGGATTGTAGGTTCTAGTCTTTCGGGGTTCCCGGACCCTTCCTCGGGTCAGTGGATGCGATGTTGGCCTGTAGAGGCAGTTGTTCGCAGTGGATGCGACTTTGTGCTATGAGTTGGTAGAGTGTGATTTAGAGGTTGTTTCTCTGATTTAGTGGTGGAGATGGTTCTCCCACTTAGCTTTGAGGATCTTGGGGTTCTGCAGATCGAGTCGTGGAGGTTTCCCGACTCAGCCATGGTCGTGCATTATCAGATTGAGTCGTTGAGGGTTCTCCGACTTAGCTGTTTGAGTCGAGGTTCTTTTTCCGACTGAGTTGTGTTTTGAGCTTGGAGTTACCGATCTATTTGATCGTGGATCATAGCCTGCATGAGCCACATTTGGCTTGACAGAGATACTTTACAGAGATACTTTACAGAGATACTTGAGATGGGTTACTTTTTACTCGAGCGGGTCGCTCCCCTCGAGTGCCACTCCGGAGTAGGCGAGACCGGGTTGTGTACCGGCGTGAGATTGAGCTTTTCTATCGCGACTTGTCGTTGTATTTGTCCCTCTGGCTGTGCTGGTGTTGGCAGTCATGGACGTCCTACGTAAGTCCGCTCCTCCGGGACGTAACGGCAGTAGGTTGGCGCAGGCTTGACTGGACCTGATGAGGCAGTCAGTTCAGATTGGGTGATCAGAGATGAGAGTTAGTTGTGGCATCATGTTCTTTCTGTTCCACTCCTTGAGCATCTAGGTAGAGGCATAGTAGCTGTAGAGTTTACTTTTCCAGCTTTCCTTACAGCATTGCTTTTGTTACTTTATGCCTCTAGTGGACTTAGTGGGCAGACCGTCGGGCTTGTTGGCGGCACCCACTGAGAACTACTTGGGACGTAGTTCTCACACCCGTCGTGGTGTCTTTTCCCACAGGAACTTCTACTCTGGTTCCTGTTGTTCCTGTTGCTGATTCTTCTGACCGAGCGAGGGAGTCGCGAGCTAGTTCCCACCCGTCGTTGGAGTGTAGCGGTACCCCTTCAGAGGAGAGCTTCAGTAGATTAGTTATTTTATTTTCCTTCTTTGAGAGACTGTTGTAGTGAGGATTGTTATGTATTGAGAGCCTGTACACTGATGTATTTATTGGAGATACCTCCCGGTTGAGTTCTGAGTTTGTATATGAGGATATTGTTTGATTATCTTTTTGGGAGTCGGACATTGTCGTATTATTTCCAGTTGTACAGTGATTGATTTAGTTATACAGCAGACTTTTTATTTTTAGCTCTGATATCTGTTTAGCTGTAGTACTTTCTTGCAGGTAGGACACTTCGCCTATGCTGGTTTGGCATAGGTGGCGGATCTGTTGGCGAGCCGGGTCGCAGTTTCGACCCCGGGGCGTGACACCTGAACCGGCCAATGACAGGCCGCCACGTGGCATCCCGGCGGTCTACGGCCCCTCCCATGCACCATTTTCCACTAAAAACTTCCGGGAGTCCGTTTTTGGGCATCCGGACTCAGAAACAAACAAGCAAATAGCCGTTTTTCAAGCGTTTTTCCGTGCTGAATTCATTTCCGACCTCTGTTGGGCCTAATTCTTTTCCGAATTTCGGCAAACTCAGCCGAAGGCCTACACAGCTAATAATAACACACAGGGTCCATCTGTGGCATCCCATTGATGCACCATGGGCCAGATACACCAACACTAGGTGCTCCTAACAGTGGATTCATCGGAAGAACGCTGCATGGGAATTAGGGCCACTACAGCAGGTCAAAGGACCAGTCACACTACTGCAACATCGAGTAAGTCACTGACGAGTGAGTAGACATCCAAGTGACTTCTCGTGATGATCACGCTCGGTACCTTTGTTCTCCAACAACCACTTGGCACATTCGCTCTAGGTGTCCCCACACTGTTGACTCGAGACTCGTCTACTCTAAAAGGGAAGCGACTGTGCACCAATCTCACCGGATCCATCACTGTCCCAGTTGATGATCCATCGATCGGGAGCATTTAGGAATTAATCACTAATGATACATGTCTCAAATTCTCAACTCTTGGAATACGCATCATCATCTTATTAATTCCTGGACAATTCATGGACACATACACAACACGAATGAAAATAAAAACCCAATAATATTCATAATGTAAAATGTCAAATACAAATGTATATCCTAGAAAGAATATATATGTCGGCCAAGTTGGCTTCTAGGGGTATACATCTAACAATCTCCCACTTGCACTAAAGCCAATTAGCCATATACCTAATCCCTATCTTCTCAAGGTGGGCTTCAGTCTTCTGCTGGCTCAGCTGCTTAGTCAGTGGGTCTGCCACGTTATCCGTGGAGTCTACTCTCTGCACCTCGATAAATTTCTTCTCGAGATATTCGCATATATATGAAACCGTCGCTCTATATGCTTGGACCTTTGATGAGACCTTGGCTCCTTAGCTAGGGCTATGGCACCATTGTTGTCGCAGTAAAGTGGAAATGGCATCTGATGGCATCACACCTAGTTCCGCAACAAATTTCTTGAACCAAAAGGCTTCCTCTTGCAGCCTCAGATGCGGCGATATACTCTGCTTCCATAGTAGATGTCAGCGATGATTGGTTGTTTGGAACTCTTCCAACACACCGAACCACCATTGCATAAGAACACGTATCCTGACGTAGACTTTCTATCGTCAACATCAGACACGATGTCTGAATCAGTGTATACTTGTACTTTCAGTTCTCTTCCTCCAAAGACCAAAAACATATCTTTAGTCCTTCTTAAGCTACTTGAGTATGTTTTACATAGCAGTCCAGTGCTCCTCACCTGGATTGGACTGATATCTGCTTGTGACACTCACAGCAAGTGCAATATCAGGTCGTGTACATAGCATGGCATACATGAGGCTCCCTATAGCTGAAGTATAATGGATCTGGCTCATTCGTTGAATCTCTTCAGATGTATTGGGGCACATTTTCTTGGAGAGATAAATTCCATACCTAGGGGTCGAAGTCCCCTCTTAGAGGTTTTCCATGCTGAACTTCTTCAGCACCTCCTTTATGTACATTTTCTGTGAGAGGCCTAGCATCCTCTTAGGTCTATCTCTATAGACTTTAATCCCCAAAATATAGGATGCTTTCCCATAGGTCTTTCATAGAGAATTTCTTAGATAACCATATCTTAACCGAAGTCAGCATTGGAATATCATTTCCAATTAGGACAATGTCGTCCACGTACAATACGAGGAATGTAATAATACCTCCCACTAACTTTCTTATAACACATGGTTCTCCTCATTCTTAACGAAATCAAACGATTTGATTACGTCATTAAAACGAGTATTCCAAGTCCGAGATGCTTGCTTAAGCCCATATATGGACCTTTACAGCTTACATACTTAGTGACTTTCGTCACTGGAAGTGAAACCCCAAGGCTTGCCCCATATAGATATCCTCCGCAAGAAATCCATTTAGGAATAGCAGTTTTCACATCCATCTGCCCAGATCTCATAATCATGGTATGCTGTAATGGCAAGTAGTGTTCAAATGGACTTAAGCATGGCCACAGGCGAAAAGGTCTCTTGATAGTCCAACTGCCTTCGCGTTGACTATAGCCTTTCGCCACCAGCCTTGCTTATAGGTCTCTAACCTTTCCATCCGAACCCTATCTTTCTTTTGTAAATCATTTACACTCGATAGGTACTATACTTTTTGGTGGAATCTACCAAGGTCCAGACTGGTTGGAATACATTGAGTCAATTTCTGACCTTCATGGCTTCCAACCACTTCTCAGAGTCGATGTCAGACATCGCCTCGTTGTAGGTTTTAGGATCATTTCCATGTTCCTTATCTCCTATGAGGAACATTTCCTCTTCTTCCTCTGTAAGAATACCTAGTATCTTTTAGTAGGAAGGGAGATCCTACTCGATCTTCGAGGTGGATTAGGTGCTACATGTACTGCTCAGCATGAATAGGTTCCGTCGGTTTTGGGACTGTTGCACTCTCCAGAAACTCTCTCTTCGAGCTCAACTTTTTCTCCCACTTACTACTTCTTGAATAAATGTTTTTCTAAGAAGTAGCGTGTCGACTCACAACCTATATTGTGATCCTTTGGGATTGTAAAAATAGTAGCCTAAAGAGTCTTTAGGATACCCTATAAATGAGCCCTTTCTGACCTAGTCTCTAACTTGTCCGTTGTAGTCGCTTGACATGGCCGAACATCCCCAAATCTTAATATGACTAAGACTTGGTTCCTTACCATTGCCACATTTCATAAGGCATGGTAGAACGGCTTAGAGGGAATCCTATTCAGTAGGTAGGCTGCGGTAAGGCAAAGTATGTCCCACAAGAAACAAGGAAGATCCGTGAAACTCATTATGATCGAACATATCTAATAAGTTCGATTTCTCTGTTCTGACACTCCGTTGAGTTGAGGTGTTCCAGGACGAGTCCATTGTGAGACTATGCCGTTTTCTTTGAGATAGTTTAGAAACTCCCGACTAAGGTATTCTCCCCTCGATCTGATCGAGGAGCCTTGATGGGTTTTCCAGTTTGCTTCTCTACTTCACATCTGAATTCTTTGAACTTTTTCAAAAGCTTCAGATTTGTGTCTCATAAGATAGACATATCCATACCGTGAATAATCATCGGTAAAGGTTATGAAGTAGAAATAACCACCCCTGGCTTGCACATCAAATGGGCCACACACATCAGTGTGTACCAAGGCAAGTATCTCAGTGGCCCTTTCCCTTGTCCTACAAAAGGTAATTTGATCATTTTTCCTTGAAGACAGGATTCACAGACTGGATAAGGCTCAGAAGTCAATGGGCCTAGAAGCCATCTTTCTCCAATCTGTTAATCCTTTCCTCTCCAATATGACCAAGCCTTAGGTGCCACATATACTTTGGATTTATCTCATCTCTAGGTCTCTTAGACCCAACGGCACTCACTACCTGCTCAGGCACATTCACAGATACATCTATATGTAAATGGTAAAGACTCTCTATCATAAATCCACGACCAACAATTTTATTTCTAAAATAAATTGTGGAATAGTCTTTATCAAAATTAAAAATATAATCGTCATGTGCTAAAGAAGAAACAGAAATTAAATTCCTGCTAGCAGCAGACACATAATAACAGTCTTTAAGTAATAAAATATGCCCTAACGGTAATCGCAGAGGATAGGTGCCAGTAGCCACAGCAGCAACTCTTGCTCCGTTGCCAACCCGTAGGGTAACTTAACCTTCTCTCAGCCCTCTAATTTCTCTTAGACCCTGCATTGAAGTACACGAATGAGAACTTGAACTAGAGTCTATGACCCAACTGGAAGTAGAGGTAACCGTAAGGTTAGTTTCTATTACGAGCAGGTCTAACATACCTTCCGAAGGTGTGTCTTTCTTTTTGTTCTTTAGGCTCTCCAGATAGACGGGACAATTCCTCTTCCAGTGGCCATCAACATTGCATTGGAAATATTTTCCTTTGTCAGCGGCTTTCTTCTTAGGAGCTTCTCTCTTGGGCTTGTTTTCAGTCTTTTGTTTCTTTGCGGGTTTCTTCTTCCAATTAGACTTTCTTTTGGAAGAGGAAGCCCGCTCCACAGCAAAAACCGAGCCCCTTGAACTCTTCAAGGTTCCCTCAGTCGTTACCAACATGTTCAATAACTCAGCATTGGTGCAGTCCATTTTATTCATATGGTAGTTTACAATAAATTGTCCATATGAATCTGGAAGAGATTGCAGAATCATATCAACTTGCAATTCCTTATTTTCATGCCGAGCTTCTCAAGCTCCTCGAGGTCTTTGATCATTGTCAAACAATGATCATGAACAGACTGCCCTTCATGCATCTTGGCTTTGGACACTTCAAAACGTGCTGATCGGCTTTGCTCACCATACAACTCCTTGAGGTGAGGTAGCATTTCATTAGCAGTCTTCATATCCTCATGCTGGCGTTGAAGTTCATTTGACATCGACGCCAGATGTAGCACCTTACTTTATTATCGTCATCCATCCATTTTACTTGATGGTTGGTGACGTGGGAGGATTCTGGTCGAGAACATAACTAAGCTTTTTGAAACTCAAAACTATTTTTAAGTTCCTAAGCCAATCTTTATAATTCGTTCTGGTTAAGCGGTTAGTTTCGAGAATGCGAGAAAGATGATTGGAAGCGGACATTTTGTTCTGTAGAGAGTAAAGATTCAAATTAGATATTTGTATTTGTTTCATAATTTTGTTTTAGGGATATTTTCAAAAACAAATATTAACCTCCCACTATTTTCTCGAGTCTTTTACACTCCTCATGTAGAGAAACGAAAACCCAACGCGATAACGGTTTCAAGTGGGTACTACGGTCCCACCAGTTTACCGCACCACCTCACCTGACAGATATTGGTGACACGAAAACCAATGAGTAGAAAACTCTTGTCCAATGCTTCTTAAGCAAATTGCAGCGATATTCGGTCTCTAAGTCCTGTAGGCCTCACCTGACAGATATTGGCCTCATTCTTTAGTTAAGTCAGACCCACCGTTCAAACGCGTAAGCAAAGCCGTCATTGGGTCCCTCACCTGACAGATATTGGGCCCAACCCCATCTTTACTCCGCAGTATCTTATGTTAATAGAGTGGTTGCGCCTTTCCAATTCAACTGACCACTGTAACCAGCCGTGCCAATCAACACTAGAAAAGACGCCCGCACTTCTACAACGATGGAAGACCGCTCGACTTAATATTTATGAGGAGATTTGCATTTTGGTCTCATATTTAATTTTATTTATTTAAATCTCATGCAAATAAAGATAAACTGCACATAAAATATAATGCAACCGGTGATGATCATGGATCTAAAAAGAAGATTCGTGCTCGAGCCACTGAGCCGGAATCAGGGTCTAGGGGTCATAAATACAAGCACACACACGTTATTGGTTTGATCGTCTTCAACTTCTTGATCCAATCCGGAGTTACAACTTGATTCGATCACCATCAACCCCTTGATTCGACCGCCATCAAGTGCTCGTCTCGATCTGGGCTTGTTGTGTGCTAACGGCTTCCCACCAATTAACCAATGACGTGCAACCATATATAATACAACCAAATTAAAGAATAAAATTACATTAATTACATTCGATAACTTTTATCTCTAATCTATTGAGACGCGTAGGTCTCTAAATAAAATTGGCTCGTGCTCGCAGGCACCCAAACAGCCCTAACACAAAGTCCTTAATTTAAACAAATTTAAAATTACAGGATTCCGCATACACATCATACATCACATATCCATACAAAATAAATTGGTTGCTATCCATGATAATCACCCATATGTATTTCATACATCACAATAATTAATTTTGAATATTTAATTAACCGTTTACCAATTATCCAGAAAAATAGGTGATCAAATCACCATAACGATACGATCTCATCAATCGTTTGATTTAACTAAACAGTTAATTCATACAATTTTGATCAATATTTTAATCCGCAAAAATATCTATTGATCTCATCAATGATTCACATCTTATGTGAAAAACTATATAAAATTTGATCTCATCAAATTTTACAATAAAATAAATTGATCTAATCAATATAATAAAATTTTAAAATAAATTTTGATCTTATCAAAATTATATAAAAAATTAAAAACAAATTTTGATCTCATCAGATTTTACAAAAATAAAATTTTATTTTTATTTATTTTATTTTATTTTAATTTTACGGATCAAAATAATTCGAATTGATCAAAATTTAATAATTCTTGAATATGGTAAAATGATTTAACAATCATTCAATCAACAAAGAATTATTTAAAATATCCAAACTATAATTTTAATCTTAAATAACATAAAGATGGCTCTGATACCACTGGTAGGTTTTGCGCAAAATAAACGCAGTGGAAAAAGAAATCAAATAAACAAATATGAAAAACTTCAGATCGAATCTCAAAAAATCACGCAAAACAGGATCCCTCATGTATCTAAGATTAAAAGGAAAATGAAGATCTAATCTTCACCTTACGCGGGGAGATCTACACCGCAATTTGATGATCGTGGAATTTGGTTCTCTTGAAGCCGCACACGCGTCCGGCCTCTACGGGTATCCACACGAGGTTGTTGACTTAATCGAAATTCTCACCGGGGTGCTAGCTCCCTTGCAGAGAAGGTCTTTCTTTTAATGTGGATATTTAGAAAGAGGAAAACGAGAAAAGAGATGACGACTAGGATTTTCTCTTTTCCTTTTTTTTTTTCTTAATAAAAACTCGTACGTATAAAGAGGATATAATCCCTTTTATATTATTAAGATAAACATTAAAATAAACTTAAAATTAGATTTAAGTTTATCTTATCCCTAATCGGTTCAATCGATTAAATTCTAATTTAATTCGATTTGAACTCAATCCTAATTTGATCAAATCAAATCATTAATGCAACATTTGTACTTAAGTCCTCTTACAACTACTAACTATTAGTAAGTCATCTCTTGCAACATTTGCACTTTAATATTATTAATTTTTAACAATTACAAATTAGTTCAATTATCAACATATTGATAATTAAGTCCTCAGGCGATTCAAAAATCGCGATCCAACTATCCGATCAGTCACAACCTCTTATGTGTGTGACCTCATAGGTTCTATTCTATCTGGTAGTGAGATATATTGTGATTACCATCAACAATATCACTGAAACTCTTTTCAGTGGGTTAGAACTATTCAAACTCAGCCCAATAAGAATTATCGATCATCATCCAGATAATTCTCGTGAGTCCCACAATCCACCAGTGACGCCTAGCAGCATGTAGTGGCATTCCAGTAGAATGGAATACTGAACCTCTACGTGCAGTTAACGTGTGATACAATCATTCTATCCGGAGTTCCAACTAGACAAAGGTCATGGAATTGCTCGTCAAACCCTACCGTCTGTCATATGTCAAATTTATTCGACTCGACTTTCTAATATTGGAAACCCTTTTCGTTATTTACTATGCCTTGGCCAAGGTCTTCTAAACTCGGTCTCATAAATCACATCTATAGGACTAACTCCCTTCTCTACTAAGGGCGATAGATTCCATATAGGTGTACACCCTATTCCTACAACAAACCTACTGTAGCCAACATGCACCCACTGCAAGGGCCCAAATGGCTAGGGACCAAGTGTATGTACAGTCAAACTACAGTAACCCATTGTCATGAATAGCCGAGACACCGCAGGTCAAAGGACCAGTCACACTATTGCAACATCGAGTAAGTCACTGACGAGTGAGTAGATATCCAAGTGACTTCTCGTGATGATCACGCCGGTACTTTTGTTCTCCAACAACCACCTGCACATTCGCTTAGTGTCCCCACACTGTTGACTCGAGACTCGTCTACCCTAAAAGGGAAGCGACTGTGCACAATCTCACCGGATCAATCACTGTCCCAGTGATGATCCATCGATCGGGAGCATTTAGGAATTATCACTAATGATACATGTCTCAAATTCTCAACTCTGAGAATACGTTTATCATCCTATTTATTTTTTGGACAAATCATGGACACATACACAACACGGAATGGAAACAAAAACCCAATAATTATTCATAATGTAAATCTCAAATACAAATTTATATCCTAGAAAAAATATATGTGTCGGCAAGTTGGCTTTTAGGGCATACATCTAACAACGGGGAGGTACCTAAGGTGGAGTATAAGACCATCAAACCCTCCAAACCTAACAGCAAAAGGGGGTGGCGGCGCTGGAGTAGACTCCACCCAGATCTAGGGTTTTAGCCAGAGATCTTGCACCGCGGCTTGCGGGGTTTTCCGGCTGCGGAGGGCTAAGGGGTGATCTCCAGATGATGGAGGATGTGGCTTGGTGGTTCAGGAGCAATGGGGATAAAGTTGGTGCTCTGATCACCTCTAAACCCGAAAACAAATAAGAGGGAGAGAGTGGGGTTTTTTTCCGGTGATCTAACAGAGGTGGCCGGGCGGTGGCGTTGCCTTAGGCCGCGATGGCAAAGGAGAGGGAGGAGGTGCAGCAGGGCTCTGGGGGCTAGGGTGTGTGC
>JAQNDB010004645.1:0-22939 GCA_029204045.2 Tillandsia leiboldiana
TTTCATTACGATGATGTTTGTAACAAACGATTTGGTTGTAGTTTGGGTTAGGGGGCAAAGTTTGAGGTGTTTTGGGAGTTTACAAACATCGTTTTCTTCGCACGTTAGAGGTGGGGTAATTAACCAAGGTAGGGGATGTGTTGGACCATGGTGTCGACCCTCCTCTCCCTTTTTATTGTAATTTTTGGCATCAACTATGTTAAAAGTAAGGAAAGGATGAGGTGTGTTGATGTTTTGGTTAAAATTGATACATAAAAAAGAGGACAAGGCAAGACGCCTGCTTTTTATCGGGACAGCTACCACGATATAGTCTACCGGACAGGTTTTGAGGGCTCATGGCAGCTACACGTGACCCCCAAACTAGCGGTTTTAGCCACACGCAAGGGTACTTTTCCGGGTGGAAGTGGTCTGAAGGACCATGAATCTGTCACGCCCCGGCGTCGAAACTGCGACCCGGGCTCGCCAACAGATCCGCCGCCCATACGGGAAGCCCGTATAGACGAAGCGACTAACCTGCAAAAGAGCATCTATACTATGCAGATATCAGAGCTGAAAGTAAAACTGCTAGAAATAAAAAATATACAACACAAGTCCTCACCAAAAGTACAAAAGTCTCTCGAGCAGTAGAAAATAAATACAACTCTATACCTCACTACAAAGTTCTCTCAACAGGAACTCTCAAAAGTAATAAGGGTACATCTACTCTCTGGACGACGACTGGTGGGGAACTATCTCGCGACTCCCTTACCTCGATCAAGAAGAAGCAGCAACAGGAGCAGCAGGAACCGGAGTGTAGAAGTCCCTGGGAAAATACACCACGACGGGTGTGAGAACTACGTCCCAAGTAGTTCTCAGTGGGTGCCGCCAACAAGCCCGACGGTCTGCCCACTAAGTCTACTAGAGGCATAAAGTAACAATATAAAACTGAAATGAAAGGGCTGAAAAGTAACTCTACAGCTACTATGCCTCTATCTAGATGCTCAAGAAAAGGAACAGATGAAACATGATGCATCTACTAACACACACAGTAAACTCACCAAATCTAAACTGACTGCTCAAAGGGTCCAGTCAAACCTGCGCCCACCTACTGCCGCACATCCTCAACAGGACGGGTCTACCGTAGGGTGTCCGTGACTGCCACTAACTGGGCCAGTCAGAGGGACGGCGTCGACAAGTCGCGATAGCAAGTAACAGGCCCAACTCCGGAGTGGCTCTCGAGGGGAGCGACCCCACCGAGGAAAGTATCCGCGTAACTCTGTCGAGCTCAAATATGGCTCATGCAGGCTATAGTCCAAACCACGATCAACAAGATCGACCAACAACACCACTCTCAACCACAAGCTGGAAGTCACACAGCTGGGGCCACCGTCCACCAGACGGCTCCCACAACAGAACACTAAACTCTCCAGAAAGACCGACACCATAAGGGTTCGGAAACCCGATAGACCGGTGCTAAGAACCCTATCAAACAAGAACAGACTCTAGGCTCCGACTATCGAAGTTCCGATCCCTATAGTTCGGGAAAGCAATAATCACAGTACAACTCGCAGAAGACACCAACAGGGCCGAAAGTCCCGGGAGACCTACACCTACAACCCTATCAAACAAGAACAGGTTCCAGGCTCGGCCCCCGTGGCTTTCGTCCCGACAGAGGAACGACCCCTAGAACCCAGACCACTCGAATCCTTTCGAGTGGGGAGATTTACAGGAAAAAGGTGACATTTGTTATTGAAAACTAATTTGATCTAGAAGAAATCCATATTTAATGATTTAGTTCTTTTTAGAAAAACAGTTAGAAAACAAGTGTTTTACCCAAACCCCGAAGGGCTGATGCCTTTGTCCAATCAAACAAGAACAGACTCCAGCGGCCCTTCGATGTTTGGAAGAAAACATTGGTAGACTAAATCATGTGTATGTCGAAAAGGGTTCTGGGTTCTAGGTCCGGCTAACACTAGTAAACTACGCCACTAACACAGTGGCGACAACCCAACAGGGGAAAACAAGATCTCTCGGGTCCACCGTTTACCCAAACGGTTCCCGGTACAGACAAGGAACCACTACATCTACCAGACTCCACTCTGCTCCCAAGCACGAGTGCAAATGCATCCCACACTAAAAAGAAGTCCCGACCGCTCGGCCCACTACCCGGGCGAGGATAACACTAAGTCCAGGAATGAACATAAAGTGTGGATGTCTAAACATAAATAACCCTAGCCCAAGTGAGGGTTTTCTACTGGTCTGGTTACACATGCAACATATGACGGGGGTGCTAGGTCAGGTTCCAACCTAACAAATGTTTAACATGTGGTAGGAAGCAGAAGAGATCCAGGATCATCAGATATACAACAATGTTGGGTCGTATATAATACGGATCTAAATAGGGGAAGAAACACCTAGAGGGGGGTGAATAGGTGTAAACGTATAAACACTCAAAAATCATTGCGATAAAAAACCCAATGCGGAAATGAAAATAACTCGCAAGATTTTTACGTGGAAACTCCATCACCGGAGGTAAAAAACCACGGGGACCGATAACACGGCAGAAATCCACTAGAATTAAAACACGTACAAGGTGATTTACCGTACACACTTACGATTCAACCCTTTTCAATACGCTCCTAGAGGATCTTCTCCGCTCGCTCCAGACGCTTCTCGAATCCACGATCCTGCGCCCAACGCCGAATCCACGGGCGTCCAACGTCGAATCCACGACGTCCGACCGAATCCACGGTCTTCACCCAATAGCACCCTTCGAATCCACGAACGTGCTCGCTCCGAATCCACGAGAAGCGAATGAACTTGAATCCACAAGGACACGCGAATCCACGCGCCTGATTTTGGGGTAATCGTTGTTTTTTGGGTGGTGATGATCCGCCGAATACTTAGATCAAAGATAGATCGGAAATACCATCTAAGTATTCATTAGTTTGATTCAACTCAAGATGTGAGTATGAAAACCTAGAATCAAACTAATCAATATAGATGAAGAAACATAGAGTATTCTCTAATGATTTCCTTTCTTCTCTATATGTGGATCTATAGCCGTATAAGATGATATATGAAAATGACGGCTATATGGATTGACCCTAGAAAGAAAGACATAGGGTCTATTATAGGTTAGAAACCCTAGGAAGGAGATAAGAATCAAAAACCTGCCATTTCTGGAATTTACGGACGGCGATCCGGATCGTGATAACTGAGATCCGGATCGTCATAACGAAACAGCCAATTCCAGAAAAACGAAGGTTCGGGATCCGAATCATGTGACTACGATCCGGATCGTTCATACAGTTCCACCAAACATCAACGTTCGGGATCCGGATTGCGAAGCAAGATCCGGATCGTTCAAGGTAGATGGTAAACTCACGTTCGGGATCCGGATCAAGAGACTACGATCCGGATTGCGACGATGTATGAACGAACCACCTTCGGGATCCGGATCGAACAGCCTGATCCGGATCCTGAACATGTCCCAAGTCCAGTTTTTTGATTTTTATGCAATGAAAGATTCTTCCAAGTGTTTCTATACTACAAGAAGTATCGGATCACACAAATTCTTTAGTTAAACATACCTGATCCTTTTGAATTCTTCTTTCTTGAGATTGAGTTAAACGATCCAACTTTCTTCACCTTCAATCTTCAAGACTTGAGACTTTCACGAAACTACGCCAACTCAATTCCGTAACAATCTCCCCCTTTGGCGGTTTCGTGACAAAACATAGATCCACTAAAGAAAATTCAAAAAGATATTTTTGTTGCTATCACCATACAACAAAAATTTACAATGGAGATCCAAAATACAATACATGAGTTAAACTCCTAAAACAGACTCTAGACTTAGACATCTGTACTCTCTGCAAAAAGAAATCATTCTTGACAAAAGAAATCGTTAGATACCTCAAGAATTTTCTATTATTCAAAAACCACAAACAGAGATGAAGTTTAAACTCATTTATACTTACCATGACATTTATATTCAGATATGTAAACTGATCATAGTTAAAAAAACACCAACATATCTTCTTTGCACGTAAAAACCAAATGTCATGAACATGTTTGTGACAAACTAATATATATATAGATATGTAATTGATCAGAGTTAAGAACCAACATATCTTCTATGCAATCAAAAACCAAGTGTCACAAACTTGTTAGTGAACATCAACTTGTTAGTTATATTACATGCCCAAATAGTTAGTCGAATAGTTAGTCGAGGCATGCATTCATACAGCTGAAAAACCTCAATTTGAGAATGGAAGTTGGAGTAATACTTACCTTGATATTCATCCAGTTTTCATATCAAACATTGTTCACTTACCTTGATGTTTCATGCAGTCAACATGGTTCAAAGTTCTCTCTAACTCTCTCCCCCTTTTTGTCACAAAACAAGCCAAAGATTACAGAAGTGGAGAGAATGGTTAACAGTTTAAGTTCGAGAACTAAAAACTCAAATTAAACTTAAAAACCTGCACAACAGAAGGATTTAAGCATATGCATAATAAACAGAAATTAGAAGGATACGGATTATTCAGACTCGTCTGAACTGATACAGCCGAGGATTGGAAAATCTTCTTTATTCGCTTGTTCATTGCTGATTGATTTTTATTTACCTTCTTTATTTCTTCCTTTACCTCAATTAGTTCATTTGATATACGTTCTTGCTCGTTGGAGAGCCTTTGCTGTTCTTTATAGATGGAGGTAACAGATGCATCATCATCAGAAGTTGATTGTGGTGCTTCTTGTGCCGGAGGTGCTGGTTGAACTGAAGGAGCTGCTGCCGGTGCAGAGGTTGTTGCTTGTTGTCGTGTTCTCGTTGCCGGTGAAGAGGTATGAAAGGTTCATCTGGCTTCGTCGAAAGAGACTTTACAATTGTTGTGTCATTGATCGTTCCTAAACTGTGCAGATAGGAACTCGCATTTGTGTCAGCTTTAATTTGCGAAGAATGCGCATGATGATCATTGGAAAAGGTAGTCTCTCTGACGGATGAGCTTGCTCCACATATCGTGCCATCCTTGACCAGATGACGTAGGAATGTTTAAGTTAGCTCCCATTGCTGCTGCGGGGTTTCCAAGTAGATAAAGAAATATCATTCTTTCCCACCGAAGAACCTTTGTGTTCATGTTTGGAATAATATTGTAACAAACAATGAGATTTAAGATGCGGTACTCTGGTCGTAGTTCTTTCGAGAACACGGAGTTTCCTGTCGACCGAGTATTTGGAACACAGATTCCATCAACTACCACTCTCCAGGAGAAGGTGTTGAAGACTTGATTCTTCAGGTATGAGTACCATCGGCTCGGGCGTCCATCCCTAGTACTTCACCAATTAGCTGAGGCGTTACTTTGATTCTGACATTCTTGACTAATGTTTGAAAATCCCGACGCCGCTTTCCTGATCGACTAGATAGCAGGCATTCTGATAAAACATCCTCACTGAGTGAAGACAATACCCAGTGGTCTCCGGGAACTCGCAAATGGAAGCAAGACCTCTCTGGTCCAAACAAAGTTCCAAACGTCTGAGAACGCTGCTTTAAGGCTTTTACATCAACATGCCTTTCTCCAATGCATTCTCTGTTTTCAAAATCCTTTATTCTGGCCGAGCTGACAAAGTCTTGTGCAGGTGCTTGGCCAGCAGCTGGTTGCTCAATGGTGATTCCTCGAGCACTTCCTCTCTTGCGAGCAACACTTTTTCTTCTTGTCTTCCCAGAAGTTTCTTCCATTGGAGCTTTCCCTTTTTCAGCAGCAGTAGGCGGAGCCTTTGATGTTTCTGCAGGTGCTTTTCCCTTTGAAGCAGTCGGAACAGTCGTTGCTTCAACTTGCAGTTCATCCCAATCAATTGATTCCGTTTCAGATTCTGTATCGGAACCATCTTTAGCCTTCTTCGCTTTCTTAGCCTTCTTAGCCCTCTTGGGCTTGACGGTGTCTCTCGTATGAACCATAGCCGCAAGTAGAAAAACAATCCAAGTGATCACCATTGTATCCTGAGTAGACCAACTCAAGAACACAAAATTCTTAGTTTTTAAAAATTGGAAAAATTGTACCCAAACAATCATAATCATGTAGTGAGACTAAGAATCAAATTAGTTTTGCTAAAGGACTTTTAAAAATAGATCAATTGCATGAATTTCGAAAATCCTTATTATATGCCCTAAAACCGAAATTTTAGAAATCGAAGCCTAAAAATCCGTTAATCAGGAG
The DNA here is from genome assembly GCA_029204045.2 of Tillandsia leiboldiana. Lineage (NCBI taxonomy): Eukaryota > Viridiplantae > Streptophyta > Magnoliopsida > Poales > Bromeliaceae > Tillandsia > Tillandsia leiboldiana. The sequence continues at coordinate 6,198 of JAQNDB010004645.1, forward strand.
AAAACTTAGCATATAATCAAAACTAAACAACCCAGAGTTCTTATTTCAAAAGAAATTTGATCAAAAACCATCCACAAACAAAATTGATCCAAGAAATTCATCACGTTTGAGGAGAAAAGGAGAAAAACGGTGAAAAAACCGAGATTTTGATCAATAAAACTTACTTGGAGTTGAAGAACCTGAGTTTGAAAGCTTCCAGGAAGGATGAAATCTAGAGAGAGAGGCTCTGGAAACTTCGGAACAAAAGATTGGAGTAAAGAAATCAAAAACCCCTTTCGTTCCTTATAAAACCTAGCCGCGATCCGGATCAGTTCATAACTGCGATCCGGATCGGCTACCCGCAGTGAGAAAACTGCGTTCGGGATCCGGATCGGCAGGTCCAATCCGGATCGTCAGCCCGCAGGAGAAAACCTGCGTTCGGGATCCGGATCACCTTGCCCGATCCGGATCGGCCTCAACTTTTTCTTCAGAAAATTTCAGAGAAATTCAGGAAGATCCAGAAAAAGATTGTAAGCACAAATGTGTATCAACTTTAAACAAAAATCATCGTTTCATACAACAAGAATTAGATTATGCCAAATCTATCAGTAATATCCAAAAATGAAACGAAAATTTACAAGAATTAAATCCCTTAAAGTTGAACACCTTCAATCACATCTAACTTGATCTTATGAGTAATGCCTTTATCAAATCATCAATTCAGTAAAGAAAATGAAATACAAAGATCAATAGATGTTTGAAATCCCAAATATGGTAGATAATATTTCTAGACAATCTGTTGAAGAGAGTGGCTCTTTGAGCATCTTTCTTTAAAATCCCACCTTATACCAACCTTGAAATTTGACAGAGTCAAGTATTTCAACATGCATTTTACTTAATCAAAAATTTGAACAACCATGCTTGGTATACATGTGGTAGCTGCACACAATACTCGGACGACCGAGGTGGTAGCTCTTTCCTCCATGTGGTGGTAGTTTTCACACTCCTCATTGGGATGTAACTCTTTCCACATCTTTTGAGCATTTTTCATTATCTTTGACTCCCCCTCAATTGGCTATCAATTATTTAAGATATAAAGTATTCAACCAAATATTGATCTCGATTTCATACTCGACTAAGCAGTCAAATAAGATAATGACTATACCAAGAGATCATAGAGAGAGAGAAATTGACTTTGATCACTTTAGAAGATGATTTAATTAACATAAATGATCATTGCAACAGTGAAATATTATGATGGCAAAAGCATAATAAATTTCTAAATGTGCGAAAAGATGCAATTAAAGTCAATTATGATCTATGCTCAATTAATGTCCTATGTACAAACATAGATAAAGAACAAAACAAAAACAAATACAAAACCTATCCTAAGTAAAGATTTCAAAAAGAAGATTATTTCAAGGAAAGCATCCCAATTGCTTTTCGTAAATGAATAAAACGTTTTTGATCCAAAGGTTTTGTTAGAATGTCAGCTAATTGATCCTCAGTTGAAATATATGAAAGTTGAAGAGTATTTGATTCAACTAGCTCTCTAAGAAAATGATATCTAAGTTCAATATGTTTTGTTCTAGAGTGCAACACAGGGTTTTTAGAAATGTTAATTGCACTTGTGTTGTCACAAAGAATTGTTACCGAAGATGCTGAAATGCGGAAGTCACTCAATACGCTTTTCATCCAAATGAGTTGAGTTGAGCAACTTCCAGCTGAAATGTATTCCGCTTCGGCAGTCGAGAGTGCTATGCAATTCTGCTTTTTACTGTGCCATGCAACAAGGCAATGGCCAAGATAGAAGCATGCACCACTCGTACTTTTCCGATCATCCACTGATCCTGCCCAATCGGCATCTGAGTATCCAACAATGTCCAGACTTGTTCCCATAGGATACCAAATTCCGAAATTAATTGATCCTTTGATGTACCGGATGATCCGTTTCACCGCTTTCAGGTGAACCTCCTTTGGTGCTGATTGATATCTCGCGCAAATCCCAACACTAAAGGATATATCCGGGCGACTAGCCGTGAGGTAAAGTAGACTTCCAATCATACTTCTATACAGTTTCTCGTCTACATTCTCACTATGTGATTCACTTCCAAGTCCCTTGTGGCTAGTTCCCATTGGAGTTGGAAAATCTTTACAATTTTCTAGATCAAACTTTTTGACCAACTCCAGTGCATACTTGGATTGACTCAAGTGAATACCTTCATCATTTTGTTTAATTTGCAATCCAAGAAAATAAGACAGTTCGCCCATCATGGACATCTCAAATTCGCTTTCCATGGTCTCCGCGAATTTAGAAGCATCATTATCTTTTGTTGCACCAAATACAATGTCATCGACATAGATTTGTGCTACAATGAAATTATTTTGATAATGCTTCACAAAGAGAGTCCTGTCAGCTCCCCCTCGAGTATAGCCCTTCTCCAAAAGGTGCTTTGTTAACCTTTCGTACCATGCTCGCGGTGCTTGTTTCAGACCGTAAAGAGCCTTTTTCAAACGAAAAACATGGTTAGGTTGTTTATGATCTACAAAACCTTTCGGTTGAGCTACATAAACTTCCTCATTTAAAAACCCATTTAGAAATGCGCTCTTGACGTCCATTTGAAATAATTTGATTTTAAAATGACAAGCAATAGCAAACAATATACGAATGGACTCGAGTCTAGCTACAGGGGCGAAAGTTTCGTCAAAGTCTATACCTTCTACTTGAGAGTAGCCTTGAGCAACTAGTCGTGCCTTGTTCCTGATGATAGTACCATCTTCATCTTTCTTGTTCTTGAAGATCCATTTGGTACCTATCACATTATGTTGCTTTGGAGGCTTCGTTAATTCCCAGACTTTGTTTCGCTCAAATTGATGGAGCTCTTCCTGCATTGCTTTAATCCAGTAGTCATCCTGAAGAGCTTCATCTATTGTCTTTGGTTCGATTAAAGATACGTAGCAAGCAAATCCGCAAACCAACTGCCTTCGAGTTCTAACTCCTTCTTGTGGATCTCCAATGATGTTCGATTCCGGATGATCCTTGGAGATTCGTAGCGTTTGTTGAAACGGAGTACTCGGAGGTACACGAGATGATTCCTGCACATCAGATAAACTAGAAGAACCATTAGATGCATCATTAATATTGGAAGTATTATTATGAGAAGATGCACTAGCAGGAGAATCATCATCTAGAGAGATATCGAGGGTAGATTTTTCAGATTCAAAATGAGAAGCTTCATCTACTTTAACATTTATAGATTCTACGATCGTTTTAGATTCAATGTTAAATACTCGATATGCTCTGCTATTCGTAGAATAACCCAAAAAGATCCCTTCATCACTTCGAGAGTCGAACTTTCCAAGATTTTCACGGTCACGTAAGATGTAACATCGACTCCCGAAGATACGAAAGTACTTGATATCCGGTTTTCTACTAAACCACAGCTCATATGGTGTATTCAAGGTTCCTGGGCGCAAATACACTCTGTTAATGACATAGACAGCGGTGTTCACAGCTTCAGCCCAAAAATGTAGCGGTAATTTCCGGCTATGAAGCATCACACGCGCCATCTCTTGAACAACCCTGTTTTTGCGCTCAACAACACCATTCTGCTGAGGTGTATAGGGTGCCGAGAATTCATGTTTAATGCCATTTGAAGTACAAAAGTCAATGAATTTTGAATTTATGAATTCTCCACCCCTATCACTTCTAACACGAATGATCTTTTCATTCTTTTCAATCATAATACGATGGCAAATCTCATGAAAAGAGTCAAACGTATCAGCTTTCTCTCTCAAAAATGCTACCCAAGAAAACCGAGAGAAATCATCAACCAATAAGAAAAATATACAATTTACCTTGCAAGGATGGTTGACGAGTTGGCCAAAAGAAAGAAAAGAAAATAGTCTACACAAACTATACAAGATTTAATCGTAGAACGATTAAGGACAAGGAGGGGTTTCACCTTTGCATACCCAAACCTTTTGAGTTTTGGAGTATGTTGGTAAAGGTTGAGAGATTCTCCTTGAAGACGACGTCTTGTATGATTGATCTTTTTCCTTTGTCATCGTCTTGTTTGAGGTGCTACCAATGTTCTTTCCTTTTGAAAACTCCTTCCTTGAATTCCGGAAAGTGAGCTTATTGGTAGCAATTGCAAGATGTGGTTGATTTGTTCTTTGAGCTCCTATCTCGCAATTTCTTTCGATGTGCCCTGCAAAATTACAACGAAAACATACCTTTGAGCTTGACGATTCCGAAGAGGATGAGGTAGGTTTGTTGTCGTTGTTTGTCTTGAATTCCGATGTCGGAGGAGGAGATACCGACTGAGGCACAAAGACTGTCCCACTCGAACTTGGACTGTTTCCAGTTTGAGTGTACCCGAGGCCGAACCGATTTGTTTGACCAAGACCAAGGAGTTTATCCAACTTACTCCTTCCTAAAGAGAATTGCTGTAAGTCATCCTTGAGTTGGAGAATGGTCTCTGTCATTTCCCGTCTTTCCTGTCGGCCCTCGCCATAGAGCTTCAAGAAGTAGTTTGCTTTGTTCACCATATCTATATAGTTCTTCTCGAGCTGCTCATTGGACTCTTGAAGGGAAACATTTGCTTTTATCAAACTATCCCTTTCCACTTCAAGATCGGTCGAGAGAGAAGTTACCCTTTTTACTTCTTCTTCGAGATCCTGCAATCTCCCTCTCAACCCCTTGTTTTGCTTAGCCGGTTTCTTTAAATCCTGTAAAGATCTGTGATAGGCTAGAGCAAACTCTTCACCTTCCGAATCATCCGATTCATTGTCCATTGCATTCTTTTCAACAGTGGGGTTGGACAATGATTCAGACGTAGTTGCCATAAAGCACATGAATGGTGAAGATGTGGACGCGTGGAATGCCGTGGAGCTCTTTTCTTCATCACTTGAAGACGACTCATTTGACGTTGAGTTGTCATCCCAAGTGACGACTTGCATCACCTTCTTCTTTGCCGGATACTTGTTAGGACACTCCGTTGCAATGTGGCCGTAGCCTCGACATTTGAAGCATTGCAGTTGTCCTTCTGAACTTTTCTTATCCTTTGAGAAGTTCTCCTGCTTTCTTGACGTGTGACTTGGAGTACCCTTGCCTTTGTTCCACTTTCTGAAGGATGGAGATTTGCTTGAATTACCCCTTCGAAAGTTGCGGCGAAAATTCCTTGTCAAGAGAGCGAGCTGCTTCTCAAATTCCTCCATAGAAAGGTTCTCGTCATCGTCCGAGGAGGATGTATCCGCGTCTTCTTCCTTAGTTGTTTTCAACGCATAACCTGAAGACTTAGAAGTGGATGCTTTTCCAGAAGAATTGTTAGAATTAAAAGTCATTTCATATGTTTGTAATGAACCAACTAATTCTTCTACACGTATTTCGTCCGGGTGTTTAATAGTTTCAATGGCAGTAACCTTTGGGCGAAATCGTTCAGGAAGAGTTCTTAAGATTTTTCTTACAATCTTAAATTCTGGAATCTTCTCTCCCAGATTAGCACATGAGTTTACGATGTCTTGCAATCGTGTATAGTAGTCCGTGAAAGATTCATTTTCTGCCATCAAAATAGAGTCAAACTTGCTCGTAAGCATCTGCAGTTTCTGAATCTTCACGAGGTTAGTTCCCTCATGTGTAACCTGGAGAACATCCTAGATTTCTTTCGCAGTCTCACATGCCGAGACGCGAGAGAATTCAGTTTGAGATAAGGCATTAAAAATAGCATTAATTCCCTTGCCATTGTAAGAAGATAACTCAAACTCTTCCTTGGTCCATTTCGACCTAGGTTTTAAGGTGTGAACATCAGAGATAAGTTCAGTTGGATTAGTCCATCCTGATTCAATTGAATGCCACACCCTTTCGTCGATGGAAGATAAAAAGGCTTTCATCCGTACTTTCCAGTACGCATAATTTGTTCCATCAAAGAAAGGGGGTCGATTGATGTTTCCACCTTCAACCATTGTTCACAACCCTATTCCCTCTCTGATACCACTTGTTGGGTCGTATATAATACGGATCTAAATAGGGGAAGAAACACCTAGAGGGGGGTGAATAGGTGTAAACGTATAAACACTCAAAAATCGTTGCGATAAAAAACCCAATGCGGAAATGAAAATAACTCGCAAGATTTTTACGTGGAAAACTCCATCACCGGAGTAAAAAACCACGGGACCGATAACACGGCAGAAATCCACTAGAATTAAAACACGTACAAGGTGATTTACCGTACACACTTACGATTCAACCTTTTCAATACGCTCCTAGAGGATCTTCTCCGCTCGCTCCAGACGCTTCTCGAATCCACGATCTGCGCCCAACGCCGAATCCACGGCGTCCAACGTCGAATCCACGACGTCCGACCGAATCCACGGTCTTCACCCAATAGCACCCTTCGAATCCACGAACGTGCCTCGCTCCGAATCCACAAGAGCGAATGAACCTTGAATCCACAAGGACACGCGAATCCACGCGCCGATTTTGGGGTAATCGTTGTTTTTTGGGTGGTGATGATCCGCCGAATACTTAGATCAAAGATAGATCGGAAATACCATCTAAGTATTCATTAGTTTAATTCAACTCAAGATGTGAGTATGAAAACCTAGAATCAAACTAATCAATATAGATGAAGAAACATAGAGTATTCTCTAATGATTTCCTTTCTTCTCTATATGTGGATCTATAGCCGTATAAGATGATATATGAAAATGACGGCTATATGGATTGACCCTAGAAAGAAAGACATAGGGTCTATTTATAGGTTAGAAACCCTAGGAAGGAGATAAGAATCAAAAACCTGCCATTTCTGGAATTTTACGGACGGCGATCCGGATCGTGATAACTGAGATCCGGATCGTCATAACGAAACAGCCAATTCCAGAAAAACGAAGGTTCGGGATCCGGATCATGTGACTACGATCCGGATCGTTCATACAGTTCACCAAACATCAACGTTCGGGATCCGGATTGCGAAGCAAGATCCGGATCGTTCAAGGTAGATGGTAAACTCAACGTTCGGGATCCGGATCAAGAGACTACGATCCGGATTGCGACGATGTATGAACGAACCACCTTCGGGATCCGGATCGAACAGCCTGATCCGGATCCTGAACATGTCCCAAGTCCAGTTTTTTGATTTTTATGCAATGAAAGATTCTTCCAAGTGTTTCTATACTACAAGAAGTATTCGGATCACACAAATTCTTTAGTTAAACATACCTGATCCTTTTGAATTCTTCTTTCTTGAGATTGAGTTAAACGATCCAACTTTCTTCACCTTCAATCTTCAAGACTTGAGACTTTCACGAAACTACGCCAACTCAAATTCCGTAACAACGTGGCAGATCGGGGTTGGTGCGGCGTTGTGCGCGCGGTCCACGGTGCGGGGAGCTGGTACCTCGGGCCGCGTGCCCGACAGGCATGCGTGGGCGCACGTGGGGCGCGGCGTGGGCGCGTTGACCCGAGGCTCCAGGTGTGGACGCCACGTGTCGTCGCTGGGTTCGGCCACGTGGCGCTTGGCTGTTGGCCCAAACAGCTGTTTGCTGTTTGGGTGTACACGTGGCGGCCTGGGGTTCTTCCGGGCGTGAACAGTAACGGGCCGGGCCCGCTACTGTAGCAGCCCGGAAGTACCGGGCGCCCGGAACTTTGGGCCAAAAGCCCAAAAGGGTGGATTTTCGGGCTGGGCCTATAAATAGCTGGCTTGCTTGGGCTTTTTGCCCCCTTTCCCGAGCTCCCCTGCCCACAGCCCCTTTAGCAAAGTTGGAGATCTTCATCTTGCGCATCTTCTGGCAGAGGCCCGGATTTTTTTGGAAGCCGCGGCGTCGACGACTTCGGCATCGAAACGCAGTGTGGCGATCTTTCATCGGAGGCCCGTTATCGTCGCAGTTCGATCTGAGATGTCCACAGAGCTACTCCGTCAGTATTTTTGGACGATTTTTGCGGCGTTGGAATCACGAGAGGTACGTCTTCGACTTTCGTGTTGATCATCTTGCTGGATTCAGAGTTTATGACACGGTTTTCGAGGCATTTCTAAGCCGCTGTTTTCTGGTGGAGTTTTTGGACAGCGGCCCCTTGCCGGAATTTTATCTCCTCAACTGGACATCGGATCGAGACAAGCCTATACACTTTTTGGATCTACTCGTCGCGAGGATTATCATAGTATTTTTTTGGGATTTTTATGAGGCTTGCCCGAAGGTATACTGTTTTCCCCTCTTACTGTGCAGAGTTTTACAGTTGTGTGGTTGTGAGTGTTTGCGCACCTGTACTGTAGAATTTGTAACTCGGCCTACGGGGCTCGGATTTGGACGTGCAGGATACCGTTTCGAAGATATCGACGTGAGGATCGCTGTGATATTTTTATTGGATTTTTCTGGCCATTTTCAGCAGGTGAAAAAGGGACATCTTTGGGACTGAAATTCTGTGTATGTTTTTATGGACAGTTCTGGACTTGATGTGTATTTGTGGACTTTGTGTTGTACCCAGGAGGGTTACGAGTGTTGCTGGATCTTTTGGAGTAGGAGATTTGGATTTCCTGATATTTTCAGCTGTACGACCCTGGACAGTTGTGCACCTTCAGGTGGGTGGCTTGCTTTCAAGATCTATGGACTGTGCTCTAATTCTATTGTTATAGAATCATGCTTGATAGTGATTGGACTTGGGTAGCATGTTAGAGTGTAGGAATTGTTGATCCTTGTTTTATCTGTCGATCTTGTGATCTCTTGCTTCCTACTATCATGTTAAATATTTGTTATATTGGAACCTGACCTAGCACCCCCGTCATATGTTGCATGTGTAACCAGACCAGTAGAAAACCCTCACTTGGGCTAGGGTTATTTATGTTTAGACATCCACACTTTATGTCGCATTCCTGGACTTAGTGTTATCCTCGCCCGGGTAGTGGGCCGAGCGGTCGGGACTTCTCTATAGTGTGGGATGCATTGCACTCGTGCTTGGGAGCAGAGTGGAGTCTGGTAGATGTAGTGGTTCGCTTGTCTGTATCGGGAACCGTTTAGGGTAAACGGTGGACCCGAGAGATCTTGTTTTCCCCTGTTTGGGTCGTCGCCACTGTGTTAGTGGCAGTAGTTTACTAGTGTTAGCCGGACCTAGAACCCAGAACCCTTTTCGACATATACATGATTTTAGTCTACCAATGTTTTCTTCCAAACATCGAAGGGCCGCTGGAGTCTGTTCTTGTTTGATTGGACAAAGGCATCAGCCCTTCGGGGTTTGGGTAAAACACTTGTTTTCTAACTGTTTTTCTAAAAAGAACTAAAATCATTAAATATGGATTTCTTCCAGATCAAATTAGTTTTCAATAACAAATGTCACCTTTTTCCTGTAAATCTCCCCACTCGAAAGGATTCGAGTGGTCTGGGTTCTAGGGGCCGTTCCTCTGTCGGGACGAAAGCCACGGGGGCCGAGCCTGGAACCTGTTCTTGTTTGATAGGGTTGTAGGGGTAGGTCTCCCGGGACTTTCGGGCCCTGTTGGTGTCTTCTGCGAGTTGTACTGTGATTATTGCTTTCCCAAACTATAAGGGATCGGGAACTTCGATAGTCGGAGCCTAGAGTCTGTTCTTGTTTGATAGGGTTCTTAGCACCGGTCTATCGGGTTTCCGAACCCTTATGGTGTCGGTCTTTCTGGAGAGTTTAGTGTTCTGTTGTGGGAGCCGTCTGGTGAACGGTGGCCCCAGCGGTGTGACTTCCAGCTTGTGGTTGAGAGTTGGTGTTGTTGGTCGATCTTGTTGACCGTGGTTTGGACTATAGCCTGCATGAGCCATATTTGAGCTCGACAGAGATACGCGGATACTTTCCTCGGTGGGGTCGCTCCCCTCGAGAGCCACTCCGGAGTTGGGCCTGTTACTTGCTATCGCGACTTGTCGACGCCGTCCCTCTGACTGGCCCAGTTAGCGGCAGTCACGGACACCCTACGGTAGACCCGTCCTGTTGAGGATTTGCGGCAGTAGGTGGGCGCAGGTTTGACTGGACCCTTTGAGGCAGTCAGTTTAGATTTGGTGAGCTTACTGTGTGTGTTAGTAGATGCATCATGTTTCATCTGTTCCTTTTCTTGAGCATCTAGATAGAGGCGTAGTAGCTGTAGAGTTACTTTTCCAGCCCTTTCATTTCAGTTTTATATGGTTACTTTATGCCTCTAGTAGACTTAGTGGGCAGTCCGTTGGGCTTGTTGGCGGCACCCACTGAGAACTACTTGGGACGTAGTTCTCACACCCGTCGTGGTGTATTTTCCCACAGGGACTTCTACTCCTGTTCCTGCTGCTCCTGTTGCTGCTTCTTCTGATCGTGGTGAGGGAGTCGCGAGCTAGATCCCTACCAGTCGTCGTCCAGAGAGTAGATGTACCCTTTTTATTTTGAGAGTTTCTTGTTGAGAGACCTTGTAGTGAGGTATAGAGTTGTACTTTTCCTTCTGAGTTGAGTGACTTGTACTTTGGTGAGGACTTTGTACTAATTTATTTTATTTCTAGTGGTTTATTTTCAGCTCTGATATATGGATAGTTTAGTATCTATCTTTTGCAGGTTGACGCTTCGTCTATACGGGGTTCACCGTATGGGCGGCGGATCTGTTGGCGAGCCCGGGTCGCAGTTTCGACGCCGGGGCGTGACACTCACGTAGTCATCCTAATGTCCAACCACAAGCCTAGGGTTTATAAGTCCACAATGACCTACAACCTAGGCTCTGATACCACCTAATCTGTCATGCCCCGGCGTCGAAACTGCGACCCGGGCTCGCCAACAGATCCGCCGCCCATACGGGAAGCCCGTATAGACGAAGCGACTAACCTGCAAAAGAGCATCTAAACTATGCAGATATCAGAGCTGAAAGTAAAACTGCTAGAAATAAAAACTATATACAACACAAGTCCTCACCAAAAGTACAAAAGTCTCTTGAGCAGTAGAAAATAAATACAACTCTATACCTCACTACAAAGTTCTCTCAACAGGAACTCTCAAAAGTAATAAGGGTACATCTACTCTCTGGACGACGACTGGTGGGGAACTATCTCGCGACTCCCTTACCTCGATCAGAAGAAGCAGCAACAGGAGCAGCAGGAACCGGAGTAGAAGTCCCTGTGGGAAAAATACACCACGACGGGTGTGAGAACTACGTCCCAAGTAGTTCTCAGTGGGTGCCGCCAACAAGCCCGACGGACTGCCCACTAAATCTACTAGAGGCATAAAGTAACAATATGAAACTGAAATGAAAGGGCTGGAAAAGTAACTCTACAGCTACTATGCCTCTATCTAGATGCTCAAGAAAAGGAACAGATGAAAACATGATGCATCTACTAACACACACAGAAAACTCACCAAATCTAAACTGACTGCCTCAAAGGGTCCAGTCAAACCTGCGCCCACCTACTGCCGCACATCCTCAACAGGACGGGTCTACCGTAGGGTGTCCGTGACTGCCGCTAACTGGGCCAGTCAGAGGGACGGCGTCGACAAGTCGCGATAGCAAGTAACAGGCCCAACTCCGGAGTGGCTCTCGAGGGGAGCGACCCCACCGAGGAAAGTATCCGCGTATCTCTGTCGAGCTCAAATATGGCTCATGCAGGCTATAGTCCAAACCACGATCAACAAGATCGACCAACAACACCAACTCTCAACCACAAGCTGGAAGTCACACAGCTGGGGCCACCGTCCACCAGACGGCTCCCACAACAGAACACTAAACTCTCCAGAAAGACCGACACCATAAGGGTTCGGAAACCCGATAGACCGGTGCTAAGAACCCTATCAAACAAGAACAGACTCTAGGCTCCGACTATCGAAGTTCCCGATCCCTTATAGTTTGGGAAAGCAATAATCACAGTACAACTCGCAGAAGACACCAACAGGGCCCGAAAGTCCCGGGAGACCTACACCTACAACCCTATCAAACAAGAACAGGTTCCAGGCTCGGCCCCCGTGGCTTTCGTCCCGACAGAGGAACGACCCCTAGAACCCAGACCACTCGAATCCTTTCGAGTGGGGAGATTTACGGGAAAAAGGTGACATTTGTTATTGAAAACTAATTTGATCTGGAAGAAATCCATATTTAATGATTTTAGTTCTTTTTAGAAAAACAGTTAGAAAACAAGTGTTTTACCCAAACCCCGAAGGGCTGATGCCTTTGTCCAATCAACAAGAACAGACTCCAGCGGCCCTTCGATGTTTGGAAGAAAACATTGGTAGACTAAAATCATGTATATGTCGAAAAGGGTTCTGGGTTCTAGGTCGGCTAACACTAGTAAACTACTGCCACTAACACAGTGGCGACGACCCAAACAGGGAAAAACAAGATCTCTCGGGTCCACCGTTTACCCCAAACGGTTCCCGATACAGACAAGCGAACCACTACATCTACCAGACTCCACTCTGCTCCCAAGCACGAGTGCAATGCATCCCACACTATAGAGAAGTCCCGACCGCTCGGCCCACTACCCGGGCGAGGATACACTAAGTCCAGGAATGCGACATAAAGTGTGGATGTCTAAACATAAATAACCCTAGCCCAAGTGAGGGTTTTCTACTGGTCTGGTTACACATGCAACATATGACGGGGGTGCTAGGTCAGGTTCCAACATAACAAATATTTAACATGATAGTAGGAAGCAAGAGATCACAAGATCGACAGATAAAACAAGGATCAACAATTCCTACACTCTAGCATGCTACCCAAGTCCAATCACTATCATGCATGATTCTATATCAATAGAATTAGAGCACAGTCCATAGATCTTGAAAGCAAGCCACCCACCTGAAGACGCTAACTGTCCGGAGTCGTACAGCTGAGAAAACCAGGAAAATAACCACTCTAGGTCCAACAGGTCCAGCACAGTCCACAATCCCTCCTGGGTACAACATAAGGCTACAGTTACACTTTAAATCCATTAAAATCCAGGTTTTACAAATCTGCTGGGAACAGTCCACTTACTGCGAAATTATCACCTGTAAAACGAACTCCAAAAATTCTGATAAAAATACCACAGCGATCCTCGCGTCGATAGCTTCGAAACGGGTACCTGCACGTCCAATTCGAGCACCGTAGGCCAAGTTACAAATTCCAACAGTATCGGTGCGCACAATCCCAAAACCATTCAACTGTAAACTCTTGTACAGATAAAAGGAAAGTGTATACCTTCGGGAAGGTCTCTAAAATTCCAAGAAAAATCCACGATGATCCTCGCGTCGAGTAGATGAAAAAAGTCTATAAGCACGTCTTGATCCGAGACTCGTGCGCGAAGATGTCCTCAAAAGAAGGTGCTGCCCTCACCAAAATCTCACAGCAAAAAGGGTCCCAATGAGCACGAGAAAACACCTCGAAAAACGTGAAATCTGAAAATGTGCAAGAAACCAAAATCGTAGCCTCACCTGTTACGAATCCAGCAGCGAAGAAATCGCTCGAAACGATGGTCGGAGTAGGTCGGGGAGCTCGTACACCGAAGAGCGACGGAAGAAACACCGAAGAAAGAGCGTCGCGCCGTGCCAAGAAAATCTAAACCTCGGGATTCGAGCCTCCAAAAATTCTAAAACTCCGCAGGAAGATCAAGGATTATGAAAGGAACAATTCATCAAGAGGAAGCTCGGGGAGATCTTGCACAGCAGAGAGAAAAAGGGCTGCAAAGAGGGCTCGGGCTGCCTATTATAGGCCCAAAGGAACAATTCGGATAATACCGAAATTGTCCCAAGATTCGGGCGGCTACAGTGCGGCCCAGCCCGGATTCGGGCGGCTACAGTGCGGCCCGGCCCGGATTCGGGCGCGCACAGTGCGGCCCGGCCCGGCCGGTTTCGGGCACGCACAGTGCGGCCCAGCCCGGCCCCAGCCGCACACGGGATCCAGCCGGACGCCTGCTTGGTCCGACCCGCACCGGCGCCCGCCACGTGTCCCCCCGAACACGCCGCAGCCGTGCAAGCTGCCGCGGGGAGCGCCACGTGTCCCTGCCCGCGTCAACGCGGTAGGTGGCGCCCGCGAATCAGCGGGCGCCACGTGGCACGCCCACGTCGCCCGCGTCTGCCCCGCGTACGGCCACCTGCCCGCTGCACCTGCCCCGCGCGCTGCGTGCACCGCGCGCGCATGCGCCCGCCAACCGGGTGCTGCCACGTGGCGCGCCCCGGTCCACGCCTCCCCATGCACTCCCGCAGACCGGAGCGCACCAGAGCCGCCCAACAGGCGCTGCCACGTGGACACCTGCCGGTCCACGCGCCTCCCGGTGCACCCCGGTCCTTACCCTTGCTCTCCGTTGGACCCGGCAGCGTGCGCCGGCTTAATCCGGGCCTGCCACGTGGCACCCCGCCGGTCCATGGCTCCCCCATGCACAGAAATCCAGTAAATTTTTCTGGGAGTCCGTTTTTGGGCATCCGGACTCAGAATTTGGCAAACAAAAAGCCATTTTCAAGCGTTTTTCCTTGCTGAATCCATTTCCGCCATCTGTTTGGCCTAATTCTTTTTCAAAATTTCGGCAAGCCCAGCCGAAAGCCAACACTGCTAATAAAACCTTACAGGGTCCATCTGTGGCATCCCATTGATGCACCATGGCCAGATACACCAATAACAGGTGTTCTAACAGTGGATCCATCGGAAAAATGTTGCATGGGGTTCGGGGGTCCTACACACAGATACTGCCCTTTACGTCCAACAGGAGCGCCCGGGGAGAGGGCATGCCCTTACGTCCCCAGGACCACATTTCACTCCCGAAGGTACGCCCGTTTAATATCTTTTCTTTCTTTTCTTTGGCACCTAACCCTTTAGCACTTTATGCATTTGCCTTTATCTTTATTCTTAAGCTCTTGCATTTTCTTTTCTTTTCTCATTCGATCCTTTAGCTCACATTGCCACTGGTAATCTCTTTCACTTTTTCCTTGAGCCTTTCCAAAGTATCTCGTCCAACGGGTCACTGCCCAAGGAGTCCTGCACCCAAACTGACGAGTCTTAACTCGAATGCGCCATTTGCATCCTCTTCCTGTTCACTTTCTTTTAAGCCTTTTTGCTTATCTTGCTTATTAAGCCACTTTTAGCTTTCTCTTAAGCTTTAGCTTTTTCATTAACTTATTCCTTACCTTAGGTCTTGCCACACGGTAACTAGCGAGTCTCCTGGACTCTTAATATTTCTCTTTCATTTATTTAACTCAAATTGAAGTTAAAGTGATTGTCCATTTGCCCAGACATCCTATGACCCACTCTAGGGTTATATTTGTTTAACTCTTTAACCTTGGGATCACATACCCTTTTCCTGACACCACGCTGAACCAGGAGTTACATTAACTCTATTTTCCTATTCCACATTTAACTTAGAGTTACACTGACTCTAATTTCTGTTCCACATTTAACTTAGAGTTACACTGACTCTAATTTCCTGTTCCACATTTAAACTCAGAGTTACACTGACTCTAATTTCCTGTTTGAGAGTTTAACTCCACTAGTTCACCTTAGGTTTCCTTTACCTAAGTTCCATGTCACGTTACCTAGAGTTCGCTGACTCTTGTTAATCACTCTATCCAATGCCTTAGGTTATTCCCTAAGATATGCCACTCGTTCAATCCTAGGATAAGCTCCTAAGTTTGATGTCACTCATTAAACCCCTAAACTAGGTTTTCTCCTAGTTTTACTACCAACATACTCTTTTTTCTTATGTCCCACATGATTCCTAGGTATACCCTAACATGATCACAATCATAAATTAACTAATCACTTTACGCATGCAATTATCATCTATTTAGATAAATCAAGAATGCATTTTTCTCCTAAGTCCTTTTACACATGCAAATTTATCATCTCCTTTTTGGCAACCCAAAGTTGCACTTTTCATCTGATTCATCTACACATGCAAATTTATCTCCTATTTTTGACAATTAGAAAAATCCACTTTCTCTATGTCCATTTACACAAGCACATTTATCCACTATATTGGGTAAATCATAAATGTCACTTTTCCTCTAAATAATTTACACATGCATATTTATCGTCTATTCTTGGCAACTAAAAGTTGTACTTTTCATCTGTGTCCATCTATACATGCAAATTTACCATGATTCTCTAATGCCTCTAACATGCTACTATAATGCTTCTAAAATTAAAAGCAGGGAACAATGGGAGAGGTCACCCATTTCTGGCGGAATCTCCCACCTTGTGTTGCCCCCAATTGCTTGTAGACACTTGTAATTGGTATCCCCGCGATTTTGTCGCCTATTCAAGGTTGCATGCAAAATGGTGCACGCGTCCAAGTCTGCACGCAAAATGATGCATGTCTTCCCTTGAGGTTGCACGTAAAATGGTGCACGCCTTTCGAGTCTGAAAGCAAAATGGTGCACATCATCAAAGTCCTTTACGCCACAAACGTTGATGTTATATCCAAACCTGCACCGCACAAAACGATGCACGGACCTCAGGTTACACGCAACGACACACAATCTTCCTTTAAGGTTGCATGCAAAACGTGCAACGTTCTTCAAGCTTGCACGCAAAACGATGCACGCCAAAACCGCCTCGCCGATACTTCAACGCAGTAAAACCCCACAAAAGTCATGACTTCCCTAACAGGCACAACGGCATGGGGTCAAATCCAAAACCCAAGAGGCGTAAATCTCAACACTGTGCCGAAAACCACAAAATACATATGGGACCTACCTCGACATCGTCGCGCCGTCCACGCGTGCACACGCGCCTATCCGGCTTCTTGGAACACCTGTGCGCGCGCCCACGGGGTCATCGTGCGCCTCGCTGCACCCCAAAAACTCTCCCACGAAATCCCCCTCTCCCTCCCTTGGA
>JAQNDB010004646.1:0-22936 GCA_029204045.2 Tillandsia leiboldiana
GCGTGCGCGTGGCATAGGGGGGCGCGCGCCTTGCGCCGGCGCACGCGCCCCTGTGCGGGGGACGGCGGGTGTGAGGTCCCGGAATCCCCCGCGTAGGGTTGCTGGATGTTGGGCAGCTTTCGGTCGCCGTTGGGGGTGTTGGTGCGCGTGTTGGGGGCCCAGAAATGGATTTGTGATGCAATTTGGGATTTGCTTGCCACTGGAGGCCTGCGTGGGTTGCGCGCAATTTGGACACAAGTGGTGGACTTCGGGCTTAATTTGAGACCCCGTGGGAAGTTGGAGGACCCGTCGGGTGTTTAGAGGTGATTTCGCGCGATTCAGATGTCAAAATTAGACTCCGGGTGAAGTCCGGATAAAAGTTTACCCTCCGGTCGCCTTCGGAAATTTTTAGAGTTGGAATTGGGCAAATCGGACTTTAAAAATAGACCCGACGCGAAAATCGGATCGAGTGGGCATTCGGCAAATTTTCGGGTGAGAATTTGGAGAATTGGACATCGTTTTTGGATTCAGCGCGCGAAATTGCTAAGAATGGACTATTTATTTGTTGGATTTGGAGCCCGGATGAAATGCGCGTTTTTCGAGGCAAAGCGGCACGAATCTCGAGGCGTGGCGCGTGGCGCGGATCCCGAGTGAGTGCGGCGCGCGGGTCAAGGCGTGCTACTCGAGGCGGCAGGCGGACAGGACGGGCGCAGGCGCGGGACGCGCGGGGGCCGCCACGTGGCGGGCCCCCGTTGGCGCCCGCGCGGGGCGCGGGGCACGCGCGCCCGTGTAACGGGCGCGTGTCCCGCGCCTGGGTTGCGCGGTGCGTGCAACGCGCCCGTGTGGCGGGCGCGTTGCTGCGCGCGCGTGGCCTGTGGGCGCGCGCGTGGACCGGGCGCGCGCGCCCGTGTGCTGTGGACCGCGGATGGGCTTCCCCATTGGCCCGCCGGTGGACCGGCGCGATGGACCGGATCCGTGGACCGCCTTCTCTCTCCCTCTTTCTTCTCTTCTTCCTCCCCGCGCACGCCATTTCCCTCCTCTTCTCTTCCTTTCTTCTTCAACCGAGCGAGAGGGAGAGCGAGGGAGATGGTGGGTGGTGCGGCGTGGCGTCGTGGTCCTCGTGGAGCGCGCGAGTTTTCCGTGGGGAGCGTTTCAGCGATGGCGGCGCAGTCGGGGTAGGTCCCGTGGGTTGGTTTTTCTGTATTTTTGTGCAGTTCTTGGAGCGTTCTTTGGACTGTATTAACCCTCTTGCTCTTTTCTGTGTTGGGCACCGTGCACCGTTTTGCGTGCGGACTCCGGCACCGTGCACCGTTTGCGTGCGGACTCCGTTTTGCGTGCGGACTCCGGTACCGTGCACCGTTTTGCGTGCGGACTCCGGCACCGTGCACCGTTTTGCGTGCGGACTCCGTTTTGCGTGCGGATTCTGGCACCGTGCACCGTTTTGCGTGCGGACTCCGGCACCGTGCACCGTTTCGCGTGCGGACTCCGTTTTGCGTGCGAACCCTGGCACCGTGCACCGTTTTGCGTGCGGACTCCGGCACCGTGCACCGTTTTGCTGCGGACTCCGTTTTGCGTTGCGGATTCCGGCACCGTGCACCGTTTGCGTGCGGACTCCGGCACCGTGCACTGATTCACGTGCAGACTCCGTTTTGGTGCGGACCCGGCAGCGTGCTCCGTTTTGCGTGCGGGCTCCGGCAGGCGTGCTCCGTTTTGCGTGCGGACTCCGACGGCGTGCCCCGTTTTGCGTGCGGATCGCGTGGAGGCCAATTGCAAGTGACTACGAGCAATTGGTGGCAAATCGAGGTGGGTGGCCTTATCTCCAAGTTTTATGGACTGTACAGTATCTCTACTGATGTAGGACTATGCATGATAGCTTATTTCATTGTGTAGCATGCTAGATTGTAGGAATTGTTATTCCTTTTATTAGCTGTTAATATAGTACCTTGGAACTTGACCTAGCACCCCCGTCAGTACGTTGCAGTGTGTAACCAACCAGTAGAAAAACCCTCCCTTGGCTAGGGTTATTTATGCTTAGACATCCACACTGTTCTTGCATCCCTGGACATAGTGTTTTTCTCACCCGGGTAGTGGGCCGAGAGGTCGGGACTTGCTTTTAGTGTGGGATGCTTTTGCACTCTTGCTTGGGAGCAGAGTGGAGTCTGGTAGTTGTAGCGGGTTGCTTATTTGTGCGGGGAGCCGTTTGAGGTAAACGGTAGTCCCGAGAGGTCTTGTTTCCCTTTTACGCTGTCGTAGGAGGGAGCCGTTGAGTAGACGGTAGTCCCGGGCCGTCGAGTATCTTCCGGCCCGTCTTGTTGGGAACCGTTGGGGTTGACGGTGGTCCCAGGTCGTTGAGTGTTGTCCGACCTGTTTTGTTACCCTGAGTTGTGGGTCGTTCCTGGCTGTGGAGTATCTCCAGCCAGTGAGCCTTGTGCTGCGAGCCGTTGGCGAGGCTAGTGTCTCGTGTTTCGAGTTAGCCGAGCAGCTGAGTCGTCGAGAGTTCTCCGACTGTTGTGCGAGGTATTGTGGGATCCTGGTCCTACCGTTCTGAGAGTGAGGCGTGGATTTGTGACTAGCCTGGCTTATGCCAATTTGTGATACTCTATGCCGCGCCGTTTTCCTCCAGTGGAGTCGCGTCCCTGAGATGCCGCTGTGGATACGATGGGCCTGTTGAGCAGTTTGCGCGAGGGGTGAGTTAGTCGGGGCAGGACGCACAACGTAAATTCCCGTCCTCATGGGATTGCGTGGTAGTGGGCAGGCGCGTTCCTGGTCGACAGGCGCAGGCTTGACTGGACCCTATGAGGGCAAGTCAGTTCGATTGGGTCTTTTGAGCACCTTGGGTGCGAGTGGTCTCTTTTACTTTCATCTGTTCCACTTTTTGAGTATCTAGATAGAGGTATGGCAGCTGTAGAGTAGCTCCAGCTTTTCTTGTTCAGATTTCATTGCTCTGTTATCTTTTACCTCTAGTAGACTTGGTGGGCAGACCGTTGGGCTTGTGACGGCACCCACTGAGAACTACTGTGGAAAGTAGTTCTCACACCCGTCGTGGTGTCCTTTTTCCCAGGAACTTCTTCTCCTGTTCCTGTTGCTCCTGTTGCTGATCCTTCTGACCGAGGCGAGGGAGTCGCGAGCTAGTTCCCTACCCGTCGTTGGAGTGTAGCGGTACCCCTTCAGAGGAGAGCTTCAGTAGATTAGTTACTTCTTTTCCTCTGTGAGAGACCTTTGTTGTGAGGTATAGAGTTGTACTTTATTTTACAGTTCGAGAGACTGATGTAGTGAGGATATTTTTGTAGTGAGAGCCTGTACACTGATGTACTTTATTGGAGATATCTCCCTTTTGAGTTTTGTATCAGAGGACTTGGTATACGATCGTTTTTGGGAGATGGATATTGTATTATCTTCAGTTGTACAGTGTTTGGTTTCCAGTTCTTACTAGTTTACTTTCAGCTCTGATATCTGTATCTCTGTAGTTGATTCTTTCTGCAGGTTAGACGCTTCGTCTGTACGGCAGTTTCCGTACAGATGGCGGATCTGTTAGTGAGCCCGGGTCGCAGTTTCGACCCCGGGGCGTGACAGGCGGTCTGGGGGCTTTGGGGGGGTGGTGCACCGTGGACCCGGTCCACGGGAGCCCTCCCTCATCTCTTCCCCTTTTTCTTCTTCTTCTTCTTTCTCCCCCGCGCCATTTTCTCCTCTTTTCTTTCTTTCTTCTCCACCCGAGCGAGAGAGGGAGTGAGGAGGGAATTTTCGGGTGGCACGGCGGTGCGCCGTGGACCTCGCGAATCGCGCGAGGTGTCCCAAGGAGGCGGTTGGGCGGCGCGACGCGGTCGTGGTAGGTCCCACGTGTTATTCTTGCGGTATTTTGGCACAGTTTTGGAGCGTCCTTTTGGACATTGGATTTGACCCCTTATTCTTATCTGTGCTAGGGACCGTATTTTTCTTTACTGCACCGTTTTGCGTGCGGACCCCGACGGCGTGCACCGTTTTGCGTGCGGACTCCGTTTTGCGCGCGGATTTCGGCACCGTGTTCCGTTTTGCGTGCGGACTCCGTTTTGCGCGCGGGTTTCGGCACCGTGTACCGTTTTGCGTGCGGACTCCGTTTTTCGTGCGGGTTTCGGCACCGTGCTCCGTTTTGCGTGCGGACTCCGGCGGTGTGCACCGTTTTGCGTGCAACTTGTTGTACGAGCTCGGATTGGGTCGTGCCTTTACACTCTTTGGATCTGCGCGTCGCAAGGATTACCGTCGTGTTTTTCGGGGAATTTGCGGGGATCCGCCCGAAGGTATACTTCTTTCCCCTTTACTGTGCGGCGTATTACAGTTGTGTTTGTTGTGGACTTTCGCGCTCACCGCGTTGTGGAATTTGTAACTCGGCCTCCGGGACTCGGATTTTGGCGTGCAGGTACTCGTTTCGAAGGGCTCGACGCGACGATCGCGCGCGTATTTTGGTGGATTTTTCCGAGTCCGTTCTGCAGGTGAAAATTGCACATCTTCAGGGCTGGTTCCAGCAGATGGTGTATACTTGGATATTTTAGCATAAAGTGTAACCTTGGACCTTTTGTTGTACCCAGGAGGGTTCGCGAGTATTTTTGGAACACTGCTAGGAGCCAAGGTTTGCGCGACATGTACCGTGGTTATGGGTTCAGCTGATTGTGCGTGCAAGTGGACACGCTCTTCACCGACTCCAGGTTTGCCTTGGATTGAGCACTTCAGGTGGGTAAGCTTAATTTAGTAACTGTATAAGATTTCTATATCATGGTGAATGTAAGTGCACATGTGGGGTTATCATCCCTCTATGATTGATAACAGCGTATTTGATGTGCAACCGATACGAGCGAGAGGTAAGCAAGGAATGGCCCACTTGGGTGAGACTGGTATACCATAGTAGGAATGTTTTAGCATGCTTTACTAATATATGCTTCACCCACTTTTATTATTTCTGAGAACAAAGCATGCGTGCATGGACATGTAGTTAGGCCATCTTTTACCGCTGCACTACTTTTGGAACTTGACTTAGGAGAAACCATGTTATCCTTTTCTCCTTCTTTGTTAGTCAGGTGGTCTGTGTTGCTCAGGTTCGAGCAGGGGTTCTGGGTAGTGTAGTCGGGACTTGGTGTCTGGGACAGGTTGGATTAGTTGTGGGGCTTTGCGGCAACCGCGGATATTGGGCGGTTGACCGGACATTTATTATGCACCAGATTGGGTATCTGATTTCTCTAGTGGATGGGTCTTCCCACTTTGATCAGAGTCATGATCCAGTCCTGCTGTTTATGTTACTGGATACTGAGATACTTACCTCGTGTGGGTCGCTCCCCTCGAGTGCCACTCCGGAGTGCGCGGCAGACAGACTTTGAGTCCTTGAGACTCCTTTGCTTCGGTGTTATGCGTAGGCTGGCATACCCGTCGCGGCAGGCAGAGCAGGTAGTACCAGTGTCTACTGGTGGCATTAGATTGGGCTTATTACAGACATTTGCTTTATAGTTGCGCTCGTGTCAGGGGGGACCGAGTGGAGTCTAGTGGCGGTGTTGGACCAGTGCTAGTGTTGTTGGGAACCGTTTGGGGGTACGGTGGTCCCAAGGTCTTTGTGAGTTGTTGACCGTAGTAGGCATGCATGGCAGGCATAGGCGGGCATAGCAGGCATAGGCAGGCATGGCGGGCAGGCAGGCATGGCAGGCATAGTAGGCAGGCATAGCAGGCATAGGCAGGCATGGCAGGCATAGGCAGGCATGGCAGGCATAGTAGGCAGGCATGGCAGGCATAGGCGGGCATAGCAGGCATAGGCAGGCATGGCGGGCAGGCAGGCATGGCAGGCATAGTAGGCATAGGCGGGCATAGCAGGCATAGGCAGGCATGGCGGGCAGGCAGGCATGGCAGGCATAGTAGGCATAGGCAGGCAGGGCAGGCATGGCAGGCATAGGCAGGCAGAGCAGGCATGGCAGGCATAGGCAGGCAGAGCAGGCATGGCAGGCATAGGCAGGCAGAGCAGGCATGGCAGGCATAGGCAGGCATAGGCAGGCATAGCAGGCATAGCAGGCATGGCAGGCATAGGCAGGCATGGCAGGCATAGCAGGCATGGCAGTCATAGCAAGCTTAGTGGCTTGATAGCTGTTGAGAGGGTCCAGCTTCTTTTTATCAGTCTTTACGGCTTTGGTTAGTTTTTGTCTTTTGAGGACTGTGTGGGCAGACCGTCGGTCCTGGCGGTGGTACCCACTGAGAACTCCCTCCTTTGGTGTAGTTCTCACACCCTCTGGGGTTTTTCCCCTTCTTTTTCCTTCCTCTCCTTTGTTTTGCAGAGTCTTAGCGGGTGTTGTTGATTCTGCGGTTGTTGATCGAGGCGAGGGAGTCGCGAGCTAGATCCCTATCCATGTTTGGAGAGTAGCGGTACCCCTTCAGAGGAGAGCTTCAGTAGATTAGTTGTTTTATTTCCTCTTTTGAGAGACTGTTGTAGTGAGGCTGATTTGTATCGTGAGACTGTACATTGTTGTATTATTTTTCAGTTGTACAGTGGTTGTTTTTAGTTATACAGCAGTTTTATCTTATAGCTCTGATATCTGTTAGCTGTAGCACTTTTCTTGCAGGTAGGACGCTTCGCCTATGCGGAGTTTGGCATAGGTGGCGGATCTGTTGGCGAGCCCGGGTCGCAGTTTCGACCCCGGGGCGTGACAGATTCGAGTGGTATCAGAGCCTAGGTTGTAGGTTGTGGTGGACTTAGAAACCCTAGGCTTATGGTTTGACCCTTGGTTGACTTCGTGAGAGTCGTGGTTTTTAGCGAGAGTCCTGATTGAGTTTTATACCTCTCCCAAGGGACGGGAAGAGTGATTGGCTTGTTCATTCTCCTAAGTGATTATGTTGGCTGCAGACAACATAATGCTGTGGAACGGGTGACATGCTTTAGACTTTCGCTGGATTGGGTCGAGCGTTGTTGTGTGCTGTTTTGTTGTTTCGTCGTGGCGAGCGGTGTCTCCCCGATGCTGGGTTTTGACCCGTGTGTATCCTGTCATAGCAGTTGAGCTTGAGCGGTTGGTTTTGGGCCGGACCCCCGGATTGAGGTCAGGGAACTCCGGACCCAGATGACAGGATTGTCAGAGGCTTATCAGCGACAGAGTGAGCAGCTGGTCTCGGTGACACAGTTGTCGGAGCACTGAGTAGCCCCATCTGTGCCAATGTTTAGTGTCGAGGCACCGAGGCAGGGTGGATAGCTGACGGCAGAGGAGCTATGGGACATGATCGATCTATTGAGCCAGATTTGGCAGATGATCCACCCCGACTCGTAAGATTGAGTTTGGAGCCTTTGGAGGCAGAGTCGTGGTTGGTGTTGATGGAGTGATTAATCGAGAGCCTCTCTGGGCTAGAGAGTGTATGCAGTTGTTGAACTGCGCGCTCCAGGTTTCGAGGGACGAAGCGCATAGGATATGTGAGACTGGGAGTGGTTTGCGCCAGGATACCTTTCAGCTTAGTTGGTCCCTCTGTTATGGATTATTGATGCCTCGGTGGAGTAGGCATTGTGTATGGAGCGTGGCGCTGCAGTTCCTTTGGATAGGGATCTGCCGCTAGAGGCGAGTTCAGGATATTGGCGCTTGGCGCCGGGTGAAGGAGGACAAATCGGCCGGCAGAGGCACTTCTGATTTCCTTTCCAGGATGACGGGTTCCTGAGATGCCAGAGATCGGGTGGACCCCGATGGTAGCATCAGCATTTATATCAGAGTGACGCAGCGGTAGCGTGGATTTGTTATCTGCGGAGGACCTTATTCGTCGCCTCAGTGTGAGCAGAGACCGAGGTCGTACTCCCTATGTGGATAGCCCTAATTTTCAGGCAGATTGAGCGACAACCACTTGCATCGAGTGGATGAACCTGTGCCGCCCGGTTGGAGGGCGCCACGGTAGTGGATCGAGTTGTCGCAGGTGTGATTCCATCACAGCAGTCGGAGTTAGAGCATGTTGCATTCCTGCATGGACTAGAGGCAGATTTGTTATCACGTGCACTCGAGGTACAGGTTCCTGTTAAGTGCTGTGCATGTGGAGAAGGCTTGTGGATCATGTCCAATGCAGCTGAGGCCGCGAGTTGTACCGGCAGGCTTATTGGTAATTGTGGCAGTTCGGTGTTTGACCATGTGCTTGAGATTGATTGGCACGATGCAACAAGATGTTTGACTGCGGAAAGAGAGGACGTCGATTTTCTGCGAGGCGGACGAGAGGAGGTTTGGTTGTAAAGACTGTTAGAGCGCACAGGCTTTAGCTACAGTGTGAGAGGTGCTTTTTGGCGACACCGGGATTCAAGGACATCTCTGTTGCCCGCGAGATCTCGGGTGTGATTTCACCTGAGCTGTTGACGATGCCGCCGGTTAGGGAGATAGAGATTGCGTTTGACGTGGTTCGGGGAACCGCGCCACCCTTGATAGCACCTCATTGGATATCGCCTGTAGAGCTGAGAGAGCTGATGGCGCAGTTGTAGGATCTGATGGATCGAGGGGTCTGCTTGACCTGATGCCACGCCGTTGGTACACGGTGGTGATGCCACGTCGTTGATGCACGACTGTGAGGGTCCTTTTATGGTTCGAGTGTAGACAGGTCCGGGTGGTATCTAGGACCTTTTGATGGAGTCATACTCTGGCATTTATAGTATGGTGTGAGTACCTACTTGGAATCTGACAGCCGAGGATCTTGCTTAGATGGCGTTCAGGACACGATAGGGCATCACGAGCTCTTAGTGAGGCCAAGTGGATTGATTAATGCCCTGCCACTTTTATGATTTGAGGGAATTATGCTCCAGCTGTACTTGATTGGATTGGTAACAAGATCCTCCGGGGATATTCGGATTTACTCCCAGAGCGATGTGGAGCGTGAGGAGCACTTGTGGATGTGCTACCATGCCCGTGTGGATGAAGTGGTATGCCAAGTTATTGAGGTACAAGTTGTAGCTCCAGAAGCATACCTTCTTGGGTCACGTTGTTCGAGCCGTAGGAGCGGCGGTGGAAATCCGGCCAATATGGATATCACTTGGGTTTTGGCCGAGATCGACAGTTATTGTCAAGGTAAGGAGCTTCTTGGACTGGGCAGTGCCAGGAGAGCTGGCTGGGGTTGAGCTTGTTGATTCCACAGCTGGCGCTGTGTGGACTGTTGAGGCAGACGTGGCGTGTGGTTGTGTCCCCGAGGGTTCCTTTGGATGATAGACCGCGGCTGAGTAGTTCACTCGGATGGTCAAGATTCGGGAGTGACCGAGTGAGGACCCCTCCTTGTTAGGGCTCATTTCCTTATTGGTTAATCGTGTGGGTGTGCTTCGGGTTGCCTTGGTTGAGTTGTCACAGGTTGTGGTTTGGTGTGTGTTGCACTGGCGGTCATCTGGTTTCCCCCAACTTTGTTGGGACCCCGGTTGTATTTCATGTCTCAGCTCAGGAGTGTTTTGTTTTTGGATTCCTCGCCCGTGATTGACTCGCTCCATGTGAGAGCTAAGAGTGTTTGGAGTACGAGGGACGCCCGTCGCGAATTCTGGCTCGTGAGATGAGAAAATTACGCATCGGGCCATGCCGTACTTGTTGTTTTGTTGTTGTGGAGTAATCACGGGGAGTGAGTGGGGTTTGGGGAGCCGGAGGCGTTATTGATGGATACCTACCCGCGGTAATTGTGACTCCTTGTGGATTTGGGCTAGTTTCGAGGACGAAACTTTCTTTAGTGGGGGAGGATGTGAGGACTTGGACCCCCGCAATGTGATTACTGGCTGACCAGCAGCTTCTGGAGGCCTACGCGGCGTGTCGGTGACGTTTGTACACCAATTGGACACTTTGGATGGACTCGGTGTGTTGATTGGATCACGAGAGTAGTCTGATGACTCCGTCGAATGCTTAGAGGTGGTTTCGCGCGCAATGGATATTAAAATTGGACTCGGGGCGAAGTTTGGATAAAGGATCACCTCTCCGGTTGCCTTCGGGAATTTTTAGAGTTGGAATTTGGCAAATCGGACTTCAGAATTGGACCCGGCGCGGAAATCGGATCAAGTGGGCTTTCCGGGGGCTTTCGGTAAAATTTCGGGTGAGAATTTGGAGAATCGGACACCGTATTTGGATTCAGCGCGCGAAATCGTTGAGTTTGGACTATTTACTTGCTTTTTTCGGAACCCGGATGGCGCGCGCATTTTTCGAGGCGTGCACGAATCTCGAGACGTCGCGGCACGAATCCCGGAGTGCGCGCGGATTCCGAGGTCTGCACGGGTGTACGGCGCAAGGGGGGCGCAGACAGGCGCGTTGGGAAAACGCGCCTGACTGCGCGAGGTGACGCGGGGGGCCGCCACGTGGCGTGCCCCCATTCGCGCCCGCGCGGACGCGGGGGGGGGACACGCGCCCGCTCGGTGTCACGCGCCCGGTGTGGCGCGGTGTCACGCGCCTGTGTGGCGCGTGCCGCGTGGCACAGGGGGCGCGCGCCTGCGCCTGGCGCACGCGCCCCTGTGCGGTGGACCGGCGGTCTGGGGGCTTTGGGGGGGTGGTGCACCGTGGACCCGGTCCACGGGAGCCCTCCCTCATCTCTTCCTCTTTTTCTTCTTCTTCTTCTTTCTCCCCCGCGCCATTTTCTCCTCTTTTCTTTCTTTCTTCTCCTCCCGAGCGAGAGAGCGAGTGAGAAGGGAATTTTTGGGTGGCACGGCGGTGCGCCGTGGACCTCGCGAAGCGCGCGAGGTGTCCCAAGGAGGCGGTTGGGCGGCGCGACACGGTCGTGGTAGGTCCCACGTGTTATTCTTGCGGTATTTTGGCACAGTTTTGGAGCGTCCTTTTGGACATTGGATTTGACCCCTTATTCTTATCTGTGCTAGGGACCGTATTTTTCTTTACTGCACCGTTTTGCATGCGGACCCCGACGGCGTGCACCGTTTTGCGTGCGGACTCCGTTTTACGCGCGGATTTCGGCACCGTGTTCCGTTTTGTGTGCGGACTCCGTTTTGCACGCGGGTTTCGGCACCGTGTACCGTTTTGCGTGCGGACTCCGTTTTGCGCGCG
Source organism: Tillandsia leiboldiana (assembly GCA_029204045.2). Taxonomy (NCBI): domain Eukaryota; kingdom Viridiplantae; phylum Streptophyta; class Magnoliopsida; order Poales; family Bromeliaceae; genus Tillandsia; species Tillandsia leiboldiana. The sequence continues at coordinate 10,953 of JAQNDB010004646.1, forward strand.
GGTTTCGGCACCGTGCTCCGTTTTGCGTGCGGACTCCGGCAGTGTGCACCGTTTTGCGTGCAACTTGTTGTACGAGCTCGGATTGGGTCGTGCCTTTACACTCTTTGGATCTGCGCGTCGCAAGGATTACCGTCGTGTTTTTCGGGGAATTTGCGGGGATCCGCCCGAAGGTATACTTCTTTCCCCTTTACTGTGCGGCGTATTACAGTTGTGTTTGTTGTGGACTTTCGCGCTCACCGCGTTGTGGAATTTGTAACTCGGCCTCCGGGACTCGGATTTTGGCGTGCAGGTACTCGTTTCGAAGGGCTCGACGCGACGATCGCGTCCGTATTTTTGGTGGATTTTTCCGAGTCCGTTCTGCAGGTGAAAATTGCACATCTTCAGGGCTGGTTCCAGCAGATGGTGTATACTTGGATATTTTAGCATAAAGTGTAACCTTGGACCTTTTGTTGTACCCAGGAGGGTTCGCGAGTATTTTTGGAACACTGCTAGGAGCCGAGGTTTGCGCGACATGTACCGTGGTTATGGGTTCAGCTGATTGTGCGTGCAAGTGGACACGCTCTTCACCGACTCCAGGTTTGCCTTGGATTGAGCACTTCAGGTGGGTAAGCTTAATTTAGTAACTGTATAAGATTTCTATATCATGGTGAATGTAAGTGCACATGTGGGGTTATCATCCCTCTATGATTGATAACAGGCGTATTTGATGTGCAACCGATACGAGCGAGAGGTAAGCAAGGAATGGCCCACTTGGGTGAGACTGGTATACCATAGTAGGAATGTTTTAGCATGCTTTACTAATATATGCTTCACCCACTTTTATTATTTCTGAGAACAAAGCATGCGTGCATGGACATGTAGTTAGGCCATCTTTTACCGCTGCACTACTTTTGGAACTTGACTTAGGAGAAACCATGTTATCCTTTTCTCCTTCTTTGTTAGTCAGGTGGTCTGTGTTGCTCAGGTTCGAGCAGGGGTTCTGGGTAGTGTAGTCGGGACTTGGTGTCTGGGACAGGTTGGATTAGTTGTGGGGCTTTGCGGCAACCGCGGATATTGGGCGGTTGACCGGACATTTATTATGCACCAGATTGGGTATCTGATTTCTCTAGTGGATGGGTCTTCCCACTTTGATCAGAGTCATGATCCAGTCCTGCTGTTTATGTTACTGGATACTGAGATACTTTACTCGTGTGGGTCGCTCCCCTCGAGTGCCACTCCGGAGTGCGCGGCAGACAGACTTTGAGTCCTTGAGACTCCTTTGCTTCGGTGTTATGCGTAGGCTGGCATACCCGTCGCGGCAGGCAGAGCAGGCAGTACCAGTGTCTACTGGTGGCATTAGATTGGGCTTATTACAGACATTTGCTTTATAGTTGCGCTCGTGTCAGGGGGGACCGAGTGGAGTCTAGTGGCGGTGTTGGACCAGTGCTAGTGTTGTTGGGAACCGTTTGGGGGTACGGTGGTCCCAAGGTCTTTGTGAGTTGTTGACCGTAGTAGGCATGCATGGCAGGCATAGGCGGGCATAGCAGGCATAGGCAGGCATGGCGGGCAGGCAGGCATGGCAGGCATAGTAGGCAGGCATAGCAGGCATAGGCAGGCATGGCAGGCATAGGCAGGCATGGCAGGCATAGTAGGCAGGCATGGCAGGCATAGGCGGGCATAGCAGGCATAGGCAGGCATGGCGGGCAGGCAGGCATGGCAGGCATAGTAGGCATAGGCGGGCATAGCAGGCATAGGCAGGCATGGCGGGCAGGCAGGCATGGCAGGCATAGTAGGCATAGGCAGGCAGGGCAGGCATGGCAGGCATAGGCAGGCAGAGCAGGCATGGCAGGCATAGGCAGGCAGAGCAGGCATGGCAGGCATAGGCAGGCAGAGCAGGCATGGCAGGCATGGCAGGCATAGGCAGGCATAGGCAGGCATAGCAGGCATAGCAGGCATGGCAGGCATAGGCAGGCATGGCAGGCATAGCAGGCATGGCAGTCATAGCAAGCTTAGTGGCTTGATAGCTGTTGAGAGGGTCCAGCTTCTTTTTATCAGTCTTTACGGCTTTGGTTAGTTTTTGTCTTTTGAGGACTTGGTGGGCAGACCGTCGGTCCTGGCGGTGGTACCCACTGAGAACTCCCTCCTTTGGTGTAGTTCTCACACCCTCTGGGGTTTTCCCCCTTCTTTTCCTTCCTCTCCTTTGTTTTGCAGAGTCTTAGCGGGTGTTGCTGATTCTGCGGTTGTTGATCGAGGCGAGGGAGTCGCGAGCTAGATCCCTACCCATGTTTGGAGAGTAGCGGTACCCCTTCAGAGGAGAGCTTCAGTAGATTAGTTGTTTTATTTCCTCTTTGAGAGACTGTTGTAGTGAGGCTGATTTGTATCGTGAGACTGTACATTGTTGTATTATTTTTCAGTTGTACAGTGGTTGTTTTTAGTTATACAGCAGTTTTATCTTATAGCTCTGATATCTGTTAGCTGTAGCACTTTTCTTGCAGGTAGGACGCTTCGCCTATGCGGAGTTTGGCATAGGTGGCGGATCTGTTGGCGAGCCCGGGTCGCAGTTTCGACCCCGGGGCGTGACAACGGGCGAGGAAAAACACATCACTACTGAGCTGAGACGTGAAAAACTAAAGGGCTCCACTAAAAGGCTGGGGGAAACTGAAATAACCACAAGTTTAACACGGACCAAACCACAACATGGTGCCAACCTCAACAAGACGACCCGAGCATACCCGCAAATTAATCCAATAAGGAAGGGAATCCAATACGCTGGGGTCTTCACTCGGTTACCTCCCGATCCGAAACCACTCGAGTGGACAACACAACTGCAGGCTACCCTCAGAAGGGATCCACAAGAGACACAATCTCGTGGCACAGTTGGTCGCTCAAAATGCTATCATAACCCTAACGGACCCACGGGTCGAAGTCGATCCCTTAACTAATAAAGAACACCCTGACGGAAACCAAACTGTCGGTGAACGGGACTGGAAACTGGCTCACAAGGCGATCATAAAGCTGATGCCCAAACTCGCGGTCAAAGTCCAAAACATCCACAAAACTCTCACCGTTGTATACCTACAACGTGGCATCACTGCCGTGCACCAACGGCGTGGCATCACCACCGTGTATCAACGGTGTGGCATCACCACCGTGTATCAACGGTGTGGCATCATCACCGTGTATCAATGGTGTGGCATCACTGCCGTGTATCAACGGTGTGGCATCATCACCGCGTATCAACGGTGTGGCATCACTGCCGTGTATCAACGGTGTGGTATCATCACCGTGTATCAACGGTGTGGCATCACCACCGTGTATCAACGGTGTGGCATCACCACCGTGTATCAACGGTGTGGCATCATCACCGTGTATCAATGGTGTGGCATCACTGCCGTGTATCAACGGTGTGGCATCATCACCGCGTATCAACGGTGTGGCATCACTGCCGTGTATCAACGGTGTGGCATCATCACCGTGTATCAACGGTGTGGCATCACTGCCGTGCACCAACGGCGTGGCATCACTGCCGTGCACCAACGGCGTGGCATCACCACCGTGTATTAACGGTGTGGCATCACCACCGTGTATCAACGGTGTGGCATCATCACCGTGTATCAACGGTGTGGCATCACCACCGTGTATCAACGGTGTGGTATCACTCAAGCATCAAGGCCTTAGATCCTCACAGTAACATACCCTACACTACCTCGGAATCCCGGAGCTGAGGAAGGGCCAAAAGATCAACAGGCAAAAACCAGGGCCCTACTGCACTGGGCAGGACCAACAACACCCATCTATGTGCAACACGTGATCAGGTATCTGAACCTCACGAGCACAAGCTAAGGGTCCTATCTCTAGCCCATACAACAATGCAAATGCCCTACAGAAGAAATGAATGCGATGCTGCTCCGGTAACAAATAACGCTCAAGTGCGTGTAGGGGAGATAAGATTAATACCTGCCACCACGTGGCTAGCCGCCCCCGAATCCTCATCCTGTGCGACATAGACGCTCCCGCTCGGGGTGGTCGTCCGTCGGACTGCCGCGAAGAAGTGGCCCTAACTATCTGGCCATAACCTGCCGAAGCTCCGCCTGTCTGGAAGAGCGGAGGAGGAGGAGCCGAAACTGCCCAAGCGACTGATGATCCCGCTTTAGGACAAGACCCTGATCTGTTTCCTGCCTGTGGTCACACTGCGGCGCAAAGTGCGGCCTACCACAATGGACACAGTCATCCCGCCGCTGCTGCTGATACATCGGCGGTGGAGAACCTCCTGATCTCTGTCTCCTCTGAGACTCACGACCCTCAGACTGGAATCGTGGCGGCCCCGGGGTCTCGATCTACTCGACTGTCCAAACTCAGGCGGCACTGGATGCCTCTCCCCGGAGCTGGTCCCTGGCGCTCCGTCTATCTCTGACATGATCACTGATCCTCGGTCAACCCGCTAAGCATGCTCAATCGCTGCATCTAACGTCGGCACCCGCCGAGAATACCCCAAGTGATAGATATTCCGATGCAGTCCTTTCTCAACTAGCCCAACCTCCTGGGCCTCATCCAGGCGACAAAGGGTACCCGGCTCAACAATCGCAAAACTCGCGAACATACTCCAAAAGAGGTCGACTCCCCTGCTGCAGGAGTCTAAGATCCCCTTCTAGTTTCTGCTTACACTGTCAGGAAAGAAGGCCCTGAGCCGCAAAGCACGAAACTGGTTCCAAGTCAACAACCGAGCTCCTGGTAGTCCAACAGGACGAACTCGACGCCACCAAATCTCGGCGTCCTGTTAGACCATCTCAATCTCAGTAAAGCAACCACCTGGTAACTCGACCAGGGCATGTACCCACCTGGTAACCCGGCCAGGGGTATGTACCCATCTGGTAGCTCGGCCAGTGGAAGGTGTCCTCCTGGTAACTCGGCCAGGGCATGTGTCCTCCTGGTAACTCAGCCAGGGCATGTGCCCACCTGGTAACTCAGCCAGGAGTAATGTATCCATCTGGTAGTTCGGCCAGTGAAAAGTGTCCTCCTGGTAACTCGGCCAGGACATGTGTCCACCTGGTAACTCAGCCAGGGCATGTGCCCACCTGGTAACTCAGCCAGGGGCAATGTATCCATCTGGTAGCTCGGCCAGTGGAAAGTGTCCTCCTGGTAACTCGGCCAGGGCATGTGCCCACCTGGTAACTCAGCCAGGGAAAAATGCCCTCCTGGTAACTCAGCCAGGGAAAAATGCCCTCCTGGTAACTCAGCCAGAAAAAATGCCCTCCTGGTAACTCAGCCAGGGAAAAATGCCCTCATGGGAACTCAGCCAGGGAAAATGCCCTCCTGGTAACTCAGCCAGGGAAAATGCCCTCCTGGTAACTCAGCCAGGGAAAAATGCCCTCCTGGTAACTCAGCCAGGGGAAAATGCCCTCCTGGTAACTCAGCCAGGGAAAATGCCCTCCTAGTAACTCAGCCAGGGAAAAATGCCCTCCTGGTAACTCAGCCAGGGAAAAATGCCCTCCTGGTAACTCAGCCAGGAAAAAATACCCACACAGCTGGGACCGCCGTCCCTCCAAACGGCTCCCACAATAACACCCCACTCATAGGCGAGAAGAACCGGCTGACGCGGCAAAAAATCCGAAAATCCCGATAGACCGGTGCCTAGAACCCCAATCAAACAAGAACAGATTCTAGGCTCTTCTAGGCTCAGCCTATCGAAGTTTTCGATCCTGGAACCTGTGGGTTATGGGCCCACCACGCTTCCGCTGCGCGACTCTGATAGTTCAGCCTCCCGCTGTGGGGTATTCATCAGGAGAGGGGTGTGTCCTCTTCACAACACGACGTCTTCGGGGTATCGCAATCCGCTGCATAATAACAAACGTCAGGACACAACAACCATACTACCCAATCCAGCGAAAGTCTAAGACATGTCATCCATTCCAGAGTATTATGTTGTCGGTAACCAACATAATCGCTTAGGAATATAAGCATGCCAAACACTCATCCCGTCTCTTGGGAGAGGTAAAAACTCAATCAGGACTCTCGCTAAAAGTCACGACTCTCACGTAGTCATCCTAATATCCAACCACAAGCCTAGGGTTTCTAAGTCCACCACGACCTACCAACCTAGGCTCTGATACCACTCTAATCTGTCACGCCCCGGGGTCGAAACTGCGACCCGGGCTCGCCAACAGAACCGCCGTCTGTACGGAAACTGTCGTACAGACGAAGCGTCTAACCTGCAGAAAGAATCAACTACAGTATACAGATATCAGAGCGGAAAGTAAACTACTAAAAACTGAAAAACCAAACACTGTACAACTGAAAATAATACAATAACCATCTCCCAAAAATGATCGTATACAAAGTCCTCTGATACAAAACTCAAAAGGGAGGTAACTCCAATAAATACATCAGTGTACAGACTCTCGATACAAGAACATCCTCACTACAACAGTCTCTCAAACTGTAAAATAAAGTACAACTCTATACCTCACAACAAAGGTCTCTCAACAGAGGAAAAAGAAGTAAACTAATCTACTGAAGCTCTCCTCTGAAGGGGTACCGCTACACTCCAATGACGGGTAGGGAACTAGCTCGCGACTCCCTCGCCTCGGTCAGAAGGATCAGCAACTGGAGCAACAGGAACAGGAGAAGAAGTTCCTGGGGAAAAAAGACACCACGACGGGTGTGAGAACTACTTCCCACAGTAGTTCTCAGTGGGTGCCGTCAACAAGCCCAACGATCCGCCCACTAGGTCTACTAGAGGTAAAAGATAATAGTGCAATGAAATCTGAACAAGAAAAGCTGGAGCTACTCTACAGCTACCATACCTCTATCTAGATACTCAAAAGTGGAACAGATGAAAGTAAAAGAGACCACTTGCACCCAAGGTGCTCAATAGACCCAATCGAACTGACTGCCTCATAGGGTCCAGTCAAGCCTGCGCCTGTCGACTAGGAACGCGCCTGCCCACTACCACACATCCCCATGAGGACGGGATTACGTGGGGCGTCCTGCCCGACTAACTCACCCCTCGCGCAAAACTGCCTCAACAGGCCCATCGTATCCACAGCGGCATCTCAGGGACGCGACTCTAACTGAGGAAAACGGCGCGGCATAGAGTATCACAAATTGGCATAAGCAGGCTATAGCCAAAACCACGCTCACTCCCAGAACGGTAGGACTCAAGATCCCCAAATATCTCGCACAACAGTCGGAGCACTCTCTACGACTCAGCTGATCAGCTCACACGGAACACGAGACACTAGCCTCTCCAACAGCTCGTAGCACAAAGCACACTGGCTGGAGGTACTCCACAGCCAGGAACGACCACAACTCAAGCTAACAATACTGGTCGGACAACACTCAACGACCTGGGATCACCGTTAACCCCAACGGTTCCCAACAACACTGGCCGGAAGATACTCGACGGCCCGGGACTACCGCCTGCTCAACGGCTCCCTCCCACGACAGCGCAACAGGGATACTAGACCTCCCGGGACTACCGTTTACCCAAACGACTCCCGGCACAGATAAGCAACCCGCTCCAACTACCAGACTCCACTCTGCTCCCAAGCACGAGTGCAAACGCATCCCACACTAAAAGAAAATCCCGACCTCTCGGCCCACTACCCGGGCGAGGATAACACTATGTCCAGGATAACAAAACAGTGTGGGTGTCTAAACATAATTAACCCTAGCCCAAGTGAGGGTTTTCTACTGGTCTGGTTACACATGCAACATATGACGGGGGTGCTAGGTCAAGTTCCAAGATAGCTGTATTAACAGATGATAAAGAGGAATAACCATTCCAACAATCAAGCATGCTACACAAGGAAATAAACTATCATGCATAGTCCTACATCAATAGAATTAATGTACAGTCCATAAAACTTGGAGATAAGGCCACCCACCTCGATTTGCCACCAATTGCTCGTAGACACTTGCAATTGGCCTCCACGCGATCCGCACGCAAAACTGAGCACGGTGCCGGAATCCGCACGCCAAACGGAGTCCGCACGCAAAATGGTGCACGGTGCCGGAGTCCGCATGCAAAACGGTGCACGGTGCCAGGATCCGCACGCAAAACGGAGTCCGCATGCCAAAACGGTGCACGATGCCGGAGTCCGCACGCAAAACGGTGCACGGTGCCAGGATCCGCATGCAAAACGGAGTCCACACGCAAAACGGTGCACGGTGCCAGAGTCCGCACGCAAAACGGTGCACGGTGCCAGGATCCGCACGCAAAACGGAGTCCGCACGCAAAACGGTGCACGGTGCCCAACACAGAAAGAGCAAGAGGTGTCAATAACAGTCTAAAAGAACGGTCCAAAAACTGTACAAAAATACAGAAAAACCAACACACGGGACCTACCCCATTGCGCCGCCGTCGCCGAAACGCTCCGCCGGGCGACATCGTACGCAAAATGAGGTCTACGACGCGCGCCGCAACCTCACGCAACCTCCTCCCTCACTCCCTCTCGCTCTCGGGTGCAGAAGAAAGAAAAGAAGGGAGAAACAATGGCGGTGCGGGGAGGAAGAAGAAAAAGAAAAAGGGGGAGAAAGAGGGTGGTCCACCGGTCCCGGTCCACGGGCCTGGTCCACGGCGCCAACCAACCGGGGGGCTCCAACCGGCCGGTCCACAGGGCTGGGCGCGTGCGCCGGGTCCACGCACCGCGCCCAGCGCGCCACGTGGCGCGCGGCAACGCGCCCGCCACACGGGCGCGTTGCACTGCACCACGCGCAGGCGCGGGACACGCGCCCGTTACACGGGCGCGCGTGCCCCCGCGCCCCGCGCGGGCGCCAACGGGGTCCCGCCACGTGGCGGCCCCCGCGTTGCGTTCCATGCCGAAGGCGCGTCAGCGTGCCCCCCTTGTCGCATCCATACGCTCCTCGAGCCGCGCGCCTACCTCAATAACCGTGCCGTCTCGAGATTCGTGCCGCGTTGCCCTCGAAAAAAAAAACGTTAACTTCACTTCCGGGCTCCAAATCCAACAAATAAATAGTCCAATTCCTAGCGATTTCGCGCGCATGAATCCAAAAACGATGTCCAATTCCCAAATTCTCAGCCGAAAATTGCGGAGTGCCCCCGGATAGCCCACTTGATCCGATCTCCACGCCGGGTCCAAATCTGAAGTCCGATTTGCCAAAATACAACTCTAAAAATTCCCGATGGCAGCCGGAGAGGTAACATTAATCCAGAATTTGCCCGGAGTCCAATTTGACATCTGAATCGCGCGAAATCACTTCCAAACACCCGACGGGTCCCCCAATTCCACGGGGTCTCCTTATAAGCCCGAAGTCAACACTTGTGTCCAAATGCGCGCAAACACCACCGACACATCACGCAGGCCTCCAGTGATGCAACTAAATCCCAAATTGCATCACAAATCCATTTCTTGGGCCCGACACGCGCACAAACACCCCCAACGGCCACTAAAAGCTGCCCACAACCAGCAACTCCTACGCGGGGGATTCCGGGACCTCACACGTAACCTATCACCAAGGTACCGTATCGAATGGCGTTTGGAGAATTAAGAGAGCTCAAGGCACAACTAGAAGATCTTTTGGATAAGGGTTTATCAGGCCAAGTGTGTCGCCTTGGGGCGCACCCGTTCTCTTCGTGCGGAAAAAGGACGAGAGTTTGTGCCTCTGCATCGATTACCGGAGATAAACAAGGTTACGGTGAAAAACAAGTATCCCTTGCCTCGGATTGATGACATGTTCGACCAACTACAAGGAGCGACGGTATTCTCAAAGCTAGATTTGCAGTTCGGCTACCATCAGCTTAGGGTTCGAGGTGAGGATATACTAAAACAGCCTTTCGAACTCGATATGGTCATTACGAGTTTACGGTTATGCCATTTGGACTTACGAACGCCCCAGCGGTGTTCATGGATATGATGAATAGGATATTCAAACCTTTCTTTGACCAATTTGTAGTAGTCTTTATTGATGACATACTGGTCTACTCACGAATAGATGAGGAACATAAGGAGCATCTACGAGTAATCCTTCAGACTCTCAGGGATCAGAAGTTGTTTGCTAAGCTCAAGAAGTGTGAGTTCTGGCTTCGTGAGGTGAGCTTTTTGGGACACATAGTTTCCGCAACGGGAATTGCGGTGGATCCTAAGAAGTGGAGTCAGTAACTAACTGGCCCCGACCGACTACATTAACGAAAGTCCGAAGCTTCTTAGGTTTGGCGGGGTATTATAGACGCTTCGTGGAAGGTTTCTCAAAATTTCCACCCCTCTGAGTCGTCTAACCCGGAAAGGGGAGAGATTTGTGTGGACGACTCAATGCTAGGAGAGCTTCGAGGAACTCAAGGACAGGCTAACATGGGCACCCGTGCTTACATTACCGACACCCGTGAGGACTTCGAGATTTATTGTGAAGCTCACGGAGTGGTCTTGGAAGTGTGCTGATGCAACTGGGAAAAGTCATAGCCTACGCATCAAGACAACTCAAAGATTATGAGCGAAATTACCCTACTCACGACCTGGAACTCGCAGCGGTCGTTTTCGCTTTAAAACTCTGGAGGCACTACCTTTACGGAGCTCATTGCAACGTGTTTTCTGATCACCAGAGCCTTAAATACATTCTCACGCAAAAAGATTTGAACTTACGGTAGAGACGTTGGTTGGAATTGTTGGAGGATTATGATTTGACCATTCAGTATCACCCTAGAAAGGCAAACGTAGTAGCCGATGCCTTGAGCAGGAAGGGTCAGACAGAAAAGTTACAGGTGAACCCCATCACTAAGCAAGACCGTCTAATTGCAGATTTCTCGCGGATGAGATTAGAGGTTGTCCCGGCGGGTGCTGTTTCGCGACTTTTGACCCTAGTGGTCAAGCCTACCTTGATGGAGAAAATCCTAGAAGGTCAGAAGACGGACGCTCAATTACAGCTTGTACGAGACAAGATTCTTCAGACCGGAGGGCAACTTTTCGGTCGGGCGGACGGTACAATGCGGTTCCGATGACGCATTTTTGTACCCGATCTACCCGATCGGAAGAAGATATATTATCTGAGGCGCATTGCGCTCCTTACGCGGCGCATCCCGGCGGTACGAAGATGTACAGGGACCTTAAGCAGATTTTTTGGTGGCCTAAATTGAAGGGAGACGTAAACGCGGTTCGTGGCCCACTGCCTGACTTGTCAACAAGTAAAAGCCGAACATCAGCGCCCGCAGGGAAGCTGCAACCTCTACCCGTGCCCGAGTGGAAATGGGAGCAGATCACCATGGATTCGTCACCCGATTTCCACGATCACTGCAAGGACACGACGCGGTCTGGGTCATTGTAGATCGATTGACAAAGTCGGCCCATTTCCTACCCATTCATATGACGGGGACCCAAGACCGTTTGGCACAAGTCTCCACAACGAGGTAGTGAGGTTGCACGGGGTATCGGCATCGATTACCTCGGATAGAGACACGCGGTTGCGTTTAAACTTTTGGCATAGTTTGCAGCAGGCTTTTGGGAACCAAACTGCACTTCAGCACGGCTTTTCACCCCAAATCGACGGACATCAGAACGGGTGATCCAGATCCTCGAAGATATGCTTCGAGCTTGCGTGCTCGATTTGGGAGAAGGGTGGTCCCGCTATCTGCCCCTAGTAGAATTTGCCTACAACAACAGTTACCAGGCTAGTATTCAGATGGCGCCGTATGAAGCATGTATGGGCGTCGATGTCTGTCGCTTATCTGTTGGGATGACTTGGGGGGCGGAAGTTTTTGGGCCCGGACTTAGTGAAGGAGACCGAGACAAAGGTGCGCCATATAAAGCACGGTTATTGACCGCCCAAAGTCGGCAGAAAAGCTATGTAGACCAGAGACGACGCGACTTGGAGTTTCAAGTAGGGGAACACGTGTGATGATTCGGACCTCCGATATGGATATACAAGGTGAGTAGTGGCTTCTAGAGGCCTATGATGAGTGATCGAGCTGTTTGTGCTCAAATAGGATCCTAGATTTGGAACCGACGCGAAAATCGGATGAAGTTTGCTTTTCCTCCGGGCTTCCGGCAAAATTT
>JAQNDB010004647.1:0-22926 GCA_029204045.2 Tillandsia leiboldiana
GTACTCCGGCCGTGTGTTGTGTTTGAGTTCTTGGGTGTTGTTGAGGATCCGTTGGGAGAGACGTGGTCCCAGCCGTGTAGTACTTCGTTGATGGGTCAGTGTTGTGAGAGTGAGTCGTGGAGGTTCTTCGACTGAGTTGTGCTTGGAGCATCGAGATACCGATCTGTTTGATCGAGGACTATAGCCTGCAGAAGCCACTTGTGAGACAGTGATACTGATGAGATACTTGAGTTCGTGGGGTCGCACCCCTCGAACCACGCCCCGGGTGCGTTGATGATTCCGAGCTGATGAGGCTGCGATATGATACCGCAGCCTGACGATGCTTCGATGATGCGCCTAGTTCATATACTAGGTCGCTTTACCCCTGGGCCGAGCTACCATGGGGTTACTGTGTGAGATACGAGTTTGTCCATTTAACACCCCCTGTTTAATACACCAGGGGGCGCAGGCTTGACTCGACTGGGCCCTGTGGGGCAGTCGCTGAGATTTGGGTTACACTGAGAAGTGATGGCGTAGCATGTGTCATAGTAGAGCGTCTTGGGCTTAGTACTTGTGACATATTGTCAGCATGAGTGACTGCATACCATCATCCATAGTCTCTTCCTTTTTGAGCATAGTATATAGAGGCATGAAGCTGTAGATTCTTTTTTCCAGCTTATTTATTTATCATCATCTTTTCTTTATCTTATGCCTCTAGTAGACTTAGTGGGCAGACCGTGGTTTTGGAGACGGTACCCCCTGAGAACTACTTTAGGATGTAGTTTCTCACACCCTCTGTCGGTGACAGGTTGCTGAGGCTTTCTTCCGTTCCTGCTGGGCTTGACTGGACGGACCGAGGATAGGGAGTCGCGGATAGTTCCCTACCATCATTGTTACTTTAGATGAGGTAGATGTACTCCCCTATTGTGGGAGTTTGGTTATGTTTCCTGTTAGCTATCTCCCATTGTGGATTTGTAGATGTTGTATAGGCGGACTTCTATTTGTATCACTGCTTATGTGGGGAGATAGGCTATGTGTTGTTGCAACTTTGTAGTTGTGAATTTTATAGTACCGCTTTTTATCCGCTCTGATATCTGTGTAGCTGTAGTTTTGTCTTTTGCAGCTAGACGCTTCGTCTGTACGAGTTTCCGTACAGATGGCGGATCTGTTAGCGAGCGCCGGGTCGCAGTTTCGACCCCGGGGCGTACAGTGGGTTATCCCGTAGATTAATTAACTAAAGAATTATTAAATCGGTGTCAACAGAATAAATGGGTGGGATTTAATTTGACGTACAAAAGGACAATCCTGCTTTTGCGCAAAAAGAGAGGGAACCCCTAGCCGAGAGAACGAGGATAAAAAGAAGAAAAATGCGGAACCTAGTCTGGAGGATGAAAAATAAAGAAAGAGGAACAGCCGGAGGAACCCGACTAAAATCCGAACAACGTACCAATTAGAAGAGCGATCGGGTGACTTCCCCCGCCGGATTTTTCGGTATAGTAGATTCGTTTTGTTGCGTTATTGGTTTTTCTATCTTTTTCGTTTCTCCATCGCCGTCTCCACCCCCGTTCGTCGCCACCTTGGCCCGGGGACCAGCCCCGCCGCCGACGCCAGCATATCTAGGCACCGGCCGGGCGGGCGGGACGACGCGCGGTGTCGCTAGGTGGCACCGCGCGCGCGGGGCGACGACGCTCGGTGCGCTAGGTTCAAGCCTCTTGGGGCGCCCGTTTTCGGGCAACACCGAGCACGGTCCCGCGCGCACGCCCAGCCCCCCGGTTGCACTCACCTCGCTGGTTCCCGCGGGCTTTTGTATTACCGCGCGTTTTCGCCGCACGTTCGCCACCGCGGGCGCGTTGCCGCGCGGCCTTTGCGCCGCTGGGGCACCCGCAGGGCATTCGGGCGCCGTGCCGTGCCGTCCCGCCCGCGGACAGCACACCACGGCGTTTTCAGGGCCGCTTTGGCCAATTCCTCTGGCGGCGCTTCCGCGCCGTTGCGCGTCAAGTTTCTAGGAGCGTCCGTTTTGGGTTTTTTCGTCGCGGTAGTTGGTTTTGGGTTTTTCCGTTTCCGCAGTGTTAGTGTGGTTTTATTAACTATTATTTTTTGGGACTTCTTTAGGTCAGGTGTGGCAGCGGAGTGTGTTAAGATCCTAGTGCTCCGATCTTCCCGCAACCAGTTGTACTCATTCATCATTGCAATATGTCATCTAAAAAAGTATAATAATTCCTAATAAAGTAGATGTATGTTTTACCTCTGATTACCTTTCCCATAAATATGGTACCATCTCTTCTTTTATTAACGTGTGGCACTAAATGAGCGGGGATTGTACGGAATTTGAGTTGGCGTAGTTTCGTGAAAGTTTCAAGTCTTGAAGATTGAAGGTGAAGAAAGTTGGATCATTTAACTCAATCTCAAGAAAGAAGAATTCAAAAGGATCAGGTATGTTTAACTAAAGAATTTGTGTGATCCGAATACTTCTTGTAGTGTAGAAACACTTGGAAGAATCTTTCATTGCATAAAAATCAAAAACTGGACTTGGGACATGTTCAGGATCCGGATCAGGTTGTTCGATCCGGATCCCGAAGGTGGTTCGTTCATACATCGTCGCAATCCGGATCGTAGTCTCTTGATCCGGATCCCGAACGTTGAGTTTACCATCTACCTTGAACGATCCGGATCTTGCTTCGCAATCCGGATCCCGAACGTTGATGTTTGGTGAACTGTATGAACGATCCGGATCGTAGTCACATGATCCGGATCCCGAACCTTCGTTTTTCTGGAATTGGCTGTTTCGTTATGACGATCCGGATCTCAGTTATCACGATCCGGATCGCCGTCCGTAAAATTCCAGAAATGGCAGGTTTTTGATTCTTATCTCCTTCCTAGGGTTTCTAACCTATAAATAGACCCTATGTCTTTCTTTCTAGGGTCAATCCACATAGCCGTCATTTTCATATATCATCTTATACGGCTATAGATCCACATATAGAGAAGAAAGGAAATCATTAGAGAATACTCTATGTTTCTTCATCTATATTGATTAGTTTGATTCTAGGTTTTCATACTCACATCTTGAGTTGAATCAAACTAATGAATACTTAGATGGTATTTCCGATCTATCTTTGATCTAAGTATTCGGCGGATCATCACCACCCAAAAACAACGATTACCCCAAAATCGGCGCGTGGATTCGCGTGTCCTTGTGGATTCAAGGTTCAATCGCTCTCGTGGATTCGGAGCGAGGCACGTTCGTGGATTCGAAGGGTGCTATTGGGTGAAGACCGTGGATTCGGTCGGACGTCGTGGATTCGACGTTGGACGCCGTGGATTCGGCGTTGGGCGCAGATCGTGGATTCGAGAAGCGTCTGGAGCGAGCGGAGAAGATCCTCTAGGAGCGTATGGAAAAGGTTGAGTCGTAAGTGTGTACGGTAAATCACCTTGTACGTGTTTTAATTCTAGTGGATTTCTGCCGTGTTATCGGTCCCGTGGTTTTTTACTCCGGTGATGGAGTTTTCCACGTAAAAATCTTGCGTGTTATTTTATTTCCGCATTGGGTTTTTATCGCAACGATTTTTGAGTGTTTATACGTTTACACCTATTCACCCCCCTCTAGGTGTTTTTCCCCTATTTAGATCCGTATTATATACGACCCAACAAGTGGTATCAGAGCGGGAATAGGGTTGTGAACAATGGTTGAAGGTGGAAACATCAATCGACCCCCTTTCTTTGATGGAACAAATTATGCGTACTGGAAAGTACGGATGAAAGCCTTTTTATCTTCCATCGACGAAAGGGTGTGGCATTCAATTGAATCAGGATGGACTAATCCAACTGAACTTATCTCTGATGTTCACACCTTAAAACCTAGGTCGAAATGGACCAAGGAAGAGTTTGAGTTATCTTCTTACAATGGCAAGGGAATTAATGCTATTTTTAATGCCTTATCTCAAACTGAATTCTCTCGCGTCTCGGCATGTGAGACTGCGAAAGAAATCTGGGATGTTCTCCAGGTTACACATGAGGGAACTAACCTCGTGAAGATTCAGAAACTGCAGATGCTTACGAGCAAGTTTGACTCTATCTTGATGGCAGAAAATGAATCTTTCACGGACTACTATACACGATTGCAAGACATCGTAAACTCATGTGCTAATCTGGGAGAGAAGATTCCAGAATTTAAGATTGTAAGAAAAATCTTAAGAACTCTTCCTGAACGATTTCGCCCAAAGGTTACTGCCATTGAAACTATTAAACACCCGGACGAAATACGTGTAGAAGAATTAGTTGGTTCATTACAAACTTATGAAATGACTTTTAATACTAACAATTCTTCTGGAAAAGCATCCACTTCTAAGTCTTCAGGTTATGCGTTGAAAACAACTAAGGAAGAAGACGCGGATACATCCTCCTCGGACGATGACGAGAACCTTTCTATGGAGGAATTTGAGAAGCAGCTCGCTCTCTTGACAAGGAATTTTCGCCGCAACTTTCGAAGGGGTAATTCAAGCAAATCTCCATCCTTCGGAAAGTGGAACAAAGGCAAGGGTACTCCAAGTCACAAGTCAAGAAAGCAGGAGAACTTCTCAAAGGATAAGAAAAGTTCAGAAGGACAACTGCAATGCTTCAAATGTCGAGGCTACGGCCACATTGCAACGGAGTGTCCTAACAAGTATCCGGCAAAGAAGAAGGCGATGCAAGTCGTCACTTGGGATGACAACTCAACGTCAAATGAGTCGTCTTCAAGTGATGAAGAAAAGAGCTCCACGGCATTCCACGCGTCCACATCTTCACCATTCATGTGCTTTATGGCAAGTACATCTGAGT
This sequence comes from Tillandsia leiboldiana, assembly GCA_029204045.2. Classification (NCBI taxonomy): domain Eukaryota; kingdom Viridiplantae; phylum Streptophyta; class Magnoliopsida; order Poales; family Bromeliaceae; genus Tillandsia; species Tillandsia leiboldiana. The sequence continues at coordinate 4,798 of JAQNDB010004647.1, forward strand.
CATTGTCCAACTCCACTGTTGAAAAGAATGCAACGGACAATGAATCGGATGATTCGGAAGGTGAAGATTTTGCTCTAGCCTACCACAGACTTTTGAGGGATTCAAAGAAAGTGGCTAAGCAAAACAAGAGTTTGAGAGGGAGATTGCATGATCTCGAAGAAGAAGCAAAAAGAGCGACTTCTCTCTCAAACGCTCTTGAAGTGGAAAGGGAAAACTGATAAAAGAAAATGTTTCCCTTCAAGAGTCCAATGAGCAACTTGAGAAGGAACATACAAATCTGGTGGATAACGCGAATCACTTCTCAAAGCTCTACAACGAGGCTCGACAGGATAACCTGGAAATGACAAAGACCATTTTCCAACTCAAGAATGACTTACAGCGATTCTCTTCAGGAAGGAGTAAGTTGGATAGACTTCTTGGTCTTGGTCAATCAAATCGGTTCGGCCTCGGATACACTCAAACTGGAAACAGTCCAAGTTCGAGTGGGACAGTTTTTGTGCCTCAGTCGGTATCTCCTCCTCCGACACCGGAATTCAAGACAAACAACGACAACAAACCTACTTCATCCTCTTTGGGATCGTCAAGATCTAAGGTATGTTTTCGTTGTGGTGTTTCAGGGCACATAAGAAGATATTGCAAGACGGGAGTCGAACGCTCATCTCAAGCACCTCTTGCATCAACTACCAAAAAGGCTCCTTTCCGGAAATCAAAGCAAAACTTTTCAAATGAAAAGAGACTTGGTAGTTCACCGCGCAAGACGACTTCATCAAGGAGCAACAATCGTTTTAACAAGACGCTTTCACCTAGGCACAAAACTTCACGACCATTACAGACGCATTCCAAAAAGGTTTGGGTGCGCAAAGGTGAAATTTTCCCTTGTCTTGTTTCCAATATTTCCTTGCATGCATATGATAGCTCGTCTTGGTATCTGGATAGCGGGTGTTCCCGTCACATGACCGGTGACAAAAATAGTTTTCAAAATCTTGAGAAAATCTCCGGAGGACACGTTGTTTTCGGAGACGGTCGATCTTCCAAAATTGTTGGAAAAGGGACGGTAGCTATTCCAGATGGCCCGATTTTGAAAAACGTCTTATTTGTTGATGGCCTTAAGACTAACCTCATAAGCATAAGTCAACTTTGCGACAATGGTTTTTCAGTTAACTTTTCATCTGTTGAATGCGTTGTAACTGATAAGGACCATGTCTTCTTTTTAAAAGGGGTTAGATCTGAAAACAATTGTTATGTTGTTCCTAATAAATTTTCTGAAAATTGTAACTTAGCCGCTTTGAATAATGAAACTCTTTGGCATGAAAGGCTAGGTCACTTAAATTTTAAGGAACTTACTAGAATTTCAAACAAGGACGTGGTCAAGGGGATTCCAAAGCTTTTATTTAAACAAAACGTTGTGTGTGGTGGTTGCCAAAAGGGAAAACAGTCTAGGACTGCACACAAGAACTTGAACCACGTTGGTACAAAACGGCCCTTGGAACTTTTGCACATGGACTTAATGGGGCCGACCCGTCAACCATCTTTGGGAGGTAAATGGTACATTTTTTATTGGTTGATGATTTCTCTCGGTTTTCTTGGGTAGCATTTTTGAGAGAGAAAGCTGATACGTTTGACTCTTTTCATGAGATTTGCCATCGTATTATGATTGAAAAGAATGAAAAGATCATTCGTGTTAGAAGTGATAGGGGTGGAGAATTCATAAATTCAAAATTCATTGACTTTTGTACTTCAAATGGCATTAAACATGAATTCTCGGCACCCTATACACCTCAGCAGAATGGTGTTGTTGAGCGCAAAAACAGGGTTGTTCAAGAGATGGCGCGTGTGATGCTTCATAGCCGGAATTACCGCTACATTTTTGGGCTGAAGCTGTGAACACCGCTGTCTATGTCATTAACAGAGTGTATTTGCGCCCAGGAACCTTGAATACACCATATGAGCTGTGGTTTAGTAGAAAACCGGATATCAAGTACTTTCGTATCTTCGGGAGTCGATGTTACATCTTACGTGACCGTGAAAATCTTGGAAAGTTCGACTCTCGAAGTGATGAAGGGATCTTTTTGGGTTATTCTACGAATAGCAGAGCATATCGAGTATTTAACATTGAATCTAAGACGATCGTAGAATCTATAAATGTTAAAGTAGATGAAGCTTCTCATTTTGAATCTGAAAAATCTACCCTCGATATCTCTCTAGATGATGATTCTCCTGCTAGTGCATCTTCTCATAATAATACTTCCAATATTAATGATGCATCTAATGGTTCTTCTAGTTTATCTGATGTGCAGGAATCATCTCGTGTACCTCCGAGTACTCCGTTTCAACAAACGCTACGAATCTCCAAGGATCATCCGGAATCGAACATCATTGGAGATCCACAAGAAGGAGTTAGAACTCGAAGGCAGTTGGTTTGCGGATTTGCTTGCTACGTATCTTTAATCGAACCAAAGACAATAGATGAAGCTCTTCAGGATGACTACTGGATTAAAGCAATGCAGGAAGAGCTCCATCAATTTGAGCGAAACAAAGTCTGGGAATTAACGAAGCCTCCAAAGCAACATAATGTGATAGGTACCAAATGGATCTTCAAGAACAAGAAAGATGAAGATGGTACTATCATCAGGAACAAGGCACGACTAGTTGCTCAAGGCTACTCTCAAGTAGAAGGTATAGACTTTGACGAAACTTTCGCCCCTGTAGCTAGACTCGAGTCCATTCGTATATTGTTTGCTATTGCTTGTCATTTTAAAATCAAATTATTTCAAATGGACGTCAAGAGCGCATTTCTAAATGGGTTTTTAAATGAGGAAGTTTATGTAGCTCAACCGAAAGGTTTTGTAGATCATAAACAACCTAACCATGTTTTTCGTTTGAAAAAGGCTCTTTACGGTCTGAAACAAGCACCGCGAGCATGGTACGAAAGGTTAACAAAGCACCTTTTGGAGAAGGGCTATACTCGAGGGGGAGCTGACAGGACTCTCTTTGTGAAGCATTATCAAAATAATTTCATTGTAGCACAAATCTATGTCGATGACATTGTATTTGGTGCAACAAAAGATAATGATGCTTCTAAATTCGCGGAGACCATGGAAAGCGAATTTGAGATGTCCATGATGGGCGAACTGTCTTATTTTCTTGGATTGCAAATTAAACAAAATGATGAAGGTATTCACTTGAGTCAATCCAAGTATGCACTGGAGTTGGTCAAAAAGTTTGATCTAGAAAATTGTAAAGATTTTCCAACTCCAATGGGAACTAGCCACAAGGGACTTGGAAGTGAATCACATAGTGAGAATGTAGACGAGAAACTGTATAGAAGTATGATTGGAAGTCTACTTTACCTCACGGCTAGTCGCCCGGATATATCCTTTAGTGTTGGGATTTGCGCGAGATATCAATCAGCACCAAAGGAGGTTCACCTGAAAGCGGTGAAACGGATCATCCGGTACATCAAAGGATCAATTAATTTCGGAATTTGGTATCCTATGGGAACAAGTCTGGACATTGTTGGATACTCAGATGCCGATTGGGCAGGATCAGTGGATGATCGGAAAAGCACGAGTGGTGCATGCTTCTATCTTGGCCATTGCCTTGTTGCATGGCACAGTAAAAAGCAGAATTGCATAGCACTCTCGACTGCCGAAGCGGAATACATTTCAGCTGGAAGTTGCTCAACTCAACTCATTTGGATGAAAAGCGTATTGAGTGACTTCCGCATTTCAGCATCTTCGGTAACAATTCTTTGTGACAACACAAGTGCAATTAACATTTCTAAAAACCCTGTGTTGCACTCTAGAACAAAACATATTGAACTTAGATATCATTTTCTTAGAGAGCTAGTTGAATCAAATACTCTTCAACTTTCATATATTTCAACTGAGGATCAATTAGCTGACTTTTTAACAAAACCTTTGGATCAAAAACGTTTTATTCATTTGCGAAAAGCAATTGGTATGCTTTCTTGAAATAAACTTCTTTTTGAAACCTTTGCTTAGGATAGGTTTTGTATTTGTTTTGTTTTGTTCATTATCTATGTTTGTACATAGGACATTAATTGAGCATAGATCATAATTGACTTTAATTGCATCTTTTCACACATTTAGAAATTTATTATGCTTTTGCCATCATAATATTTCATTGTTGCAATGATCATTTATGTTAATTAAATCATCTTCTAAAGTGATCAAAGTCAATTTCTCTCTCAATGATCTCTTGGTATAGTCATTATCTTATTTGACTGTTTAGTCGAGTATGAAATCGAGATCAATTTTTGGTTGAATACTTTATATCTTAAATAATTGATAGCCAATTGAGGGGGAGTCAAAGATAATGTAAAATGCTCAAAAGATGTGGAAAGAGTTACATCCCAATGAGGAGTGTGAAAACTACCACCACATGGAGGAAAGAGCTACCACCTCGGTCGTCCGAGTATTGTGTGCAGCTACCACATGTATACCAAGCATGGTTGTTCAAATTTTTGATTAAGTAAAATGCATGTTGAAATACTTGACTCTGTCAAATTTCAAGGTTGGTATAAGGTGGGATTTTAAAGAAAGATGCTCAAAGAGCCACTCTCTTCAACAGATTGTCTAGAAATATTATCTACCATATTTGGGATTTCAAACATCTATTGATCTTTGTATTTCATTTTCTTTACTGAATTGATGATTTGATAAAGGCATTACTCATAAGATCAAGTTAGATGTAATTGAAGGTGTTCAACTTTAAGGGATTTAATTTTTGTAAATTTTCGTTTCATTTTTGGATATTATTGATAGATTTGGCATAATCTAATTCTTGTTGTATGAAACGATGATTTTTGTTTAAAGTTGATACACCTTTGTGCTTACAATCTTTTTCTGGTTTTTCTTGAATTTCTCTGAAATTTTTCTAAAGAAAAAGTTGGGGCCGATCCGGATCGGGCAAGTGATCCGGATCCCGAACGCAGTTTTTTCACTGCGGGTAGCCGATCCGGATCGCAAGCGGGTAGGATCCGGATCGCGGATCCGGATCGCGGCTAGGTTTTTATAAAGAACAAAAGGGTTTTGATTTCTTTTACTCCAATCTTTTGTTCAAAGTTTCCAGAGCGCTTCTCTCTAGATTTCATCCTCCTTGGAAGCTTTCAAACTCAAGTTCTTCAGTTCCAAGTAAGTTTTATTGATCAAAATCTCGGTTTTTCACCGTTTTTCTCTTTTCCTCCTCAAACGTACGAATTTCTTGGATCGATTTTGTTTGTGGATGGTTTTTGATCAAATTTCTTTTGAAATAAGAACTCTGGGTTGATTAGTTTTGATTATATGCTAGGTTTTCTCCTGATTAACGGATTTTTAGGCTTCGATTTCTAAAATTTCGGTTTTAGGGCATATAATAAGGATTTTCGAAAATCATGCAATTGATCTATTTTTAAAAGTCCTTTTGCAAAACTAATTTGATTCTTAGTCTCTCTACATGATTATGATTGTTTGGGTACAATTTTTCAAATTTTGAAAATTAACAATTTTTCATGTGTTCTTGAGTATTGCTCACAGGATTCTTTTCTCTAGAAACCATAAGCAATGGTGATCACTTGGATTGTTTTCCTACTTGCTGCTATGGTACATACGAGAGACACTGTGAAGCCCAAGAGGGCCAAGAAGGCTAAGAAAGCGAAGAAGACTAAGGATGATTCCGACACGGAATCGGAGACGGAATCAATTGACTGGGATGACCTGCTAGTTGAAGCAACGACTGTTCCAACTGCTTCAAAGGGAAAAGCGCCTGCGGAAACATCGAAGGCTCCGCCTACTGCTGCTGAAAAAGGCAAAGCTCCAATGGAAGAAACTTCTGGGAAGACAAGAAGAAAAAGTGTTGCTCGCAAGAGAGGAAGTGCTCGAGGAATTACCATTGAGCAACCAGCTGTTAGCGAACCATCCCCACAAGACTTTGTCAGCTCAGACAGGATAAAGGATTTTGAGAACAGAGAATGCATTGGCGAAAGGCATGTTGATGTCAAAGCCTTGAAAGAGCGTTCTCGGGCATTTGGGATTTTATTTGACCAGATAGGTCTTGCCCCCATTTGCGACTTCCCGGAGACCACTGGGTATTGTCTTCACTCAGTGAGGATGTTTTATCAGAATGCCTGCTATCTAGTTGATCAGGAAAGCGGGCGTCGGGATTTTCAGACATTAGTCAAGAATGTCAGAATAAAAGTAACGCCACAGCTAATTGGAGAAGTATTAGGGATGGACGCCCGAGCCGATGGCTCCCATTACTTGAAGAATCAATCTTCAACACCGACTCCTGGAGAGTGGTAGTTGATGGACTCTGTGCTCCAAACACTCGGTCGACAGGAAACTCAGTTTTCTCGAAAGAACTACGACCAGAGTACCGCATCTTAAACTTCATTGCTTGTTACAATATCACCCCAAACATGAACACAAAGGTTCTTCGGTGGGAAAGGATGATATTCCTCTATCTTCTGGGAAACTCCACAGCAGCAATGGGAGCTAACTTAAGCATTCCCTACGTCATCTGGTCAAGGATGGCACGATATGTGGAGCAAGCTCATCCGTCAGAGAGACTACCTTATCCAATGATCATCATGCGCATTCTTCGAAAATTTAAAGCTGACACAAATGCGAGTTCCTATATGCACAGTCTAGGAACGATCAATGATACAACAATTGTGAAGTCTCTTTCGACGAAGCCAGATGAACCTTTCATCTCCCCTCAACGACTACAAGCAACGAGAACAACGACAACAACAACAACAACCTCGGCAACGGCAGCAATTCCTCCAGCGACAACCTCGGCACCACCAGCACAGCAGGCACCTCCGTCCACTTCTGATGATGATGCGTCGGTGAGCTCAATCTTTAAGGAACAACAGCGACTCTCAACGAGCAAGAACGCATGGCTATTGATGTCGCTGAAATGAAAGAAGACATGAAAGAATTTAAGAAGGAACAAGCTTCAATAAACGGATCAAGAAAATGTTTCAGAAGCTTGGTTGTATCAGCTCTGACGACTCTGCATAAGTTTTTTTTTTTTTTTTTTAATCTTTCTTTTGCAGGTTTATAAGTTTTTTCTTTTTAGTTCTCAGGTTTTTTCTGTTAACTATTTAACTCTCCTTCAATTTATTGATTTTGGCTTTGTTTGTGACAAAAAGGGGGAGAGAGTTAGAGAGAACTTTGAACAATGTTGACTGCATGAAACATCAAGGTAAGTGAACAATGTTTGATATGAAAACTGGATGAATATCAAGGTAAGTATTACTCAACTTCCATTCTCAACTTGAGGTTTTTCAGCTGTATGAATGCATGCCTCGACTAACTATTTGCTAACTATTTGGGCATGTAATATAACTAACAAGTTGATGTTCACTAACAAGTTTGTGACACTTGGTTTTTGATTGCATAGAAGATATGTTGGTTCTTAACTCTGATCAATTACATATCTATATATATATAAGTTTGTCACAAACATGTTCATGACATTTGGTTTTTACGTGCAAAGAAGATATGTTGGTGTTTTTTAACTATGATCAGTTTACATATCTGAATATAAATGTCATGGTAAGTATAAATGAGTTTAAACTTCATCTCTGTTTGTGGTTTTTGAATGATACAAAATTCTTGAGGTATCTAACGATTTCTTTTGTCAAGAATGATTTCTTTTTGCAGAGAGTACAGATGTCTAAGTCTAGAGTCTGTTTTAGGAGTTTAACTCATGTATTGTATTTTGGATCTCCATTGTAAATTTTTGTTGTATGGTGATAGCAACAAAAATATCTTTTTGAATTTTCTTTAGTGGATCTGTGTTTTGTCACGAAACCGCCAAAGGGGGAGATTGTTACGGAATTTGAGTTGGCGTAGTTTCGTGAAAGTTTCAAGTCTTGAAGATTGAAGGTGAAGAAAGTTGGATCATTTAACTCAATCTCAAGAAAGAAGAATTCAAAAGGATCAGGTATGTTTAACTAAAGAATTTGTGTGATCCGAATACTTCTTGTAGTGTAGAAACACTTGGAAGAATCTTTCATTGCATAAAAATCAAAAACTGGACTTGGGACATGTTCAGGATCCGGATCAGGTTGTTCGATCCGGATCCCGAAGGTGGTTCGTTCATACATCGTCGCAATCCGGATCGTAGTCTCTTGATCCGGATCCCGAACGTTGAGTTTACCATCTACCTTGAACGATCCGGATCTTGCTTCGCAATCCGGATCCCGAACGTTGATGTTTGGTGAACTGTATGAACGATCCGGATCGTAGTCACATGATCCGGATCCCGAACCTTCGTTTTTCTGGAATTGGCTGTTTCGTTATGACGATCCGGATCTCAGTTATCACGATCCGGATCGCCGTCCGTAAAATTCCAGAAATGGCAGGTTTTTGATTCTTATCTCCTTCCTAGGGTTTCTAACCTATAAATAGACCCTATGTCTTTCTTTCTAGGGTCAATCCACATAGCCGTCATTTTCATATATCATCTTATACGGCTATAGATCCACATATAGAGAAGAAAGGAAATCATTAGAGAATACTCTATGTTTCTTCATCTATATTGATTAGTTTGATTCTAGGTTTTCATACTCACATCTTGAGTTGAATCAAACTAATGAATACTTAGATGGTATTTCCGATCTATCTTTGATCTAAGTATTCGGCGGATCATCACCACCCAAAAACAACGATTACCCCAAAATCGGCGCGTGGATTCGCGTGTCCTTGTGGATTCAAGGTTCAATCGCTCTCGTGGATTCGGAGCGAGGCACGTTCGTGGATTCGAAGGGTGCTATTGGGTGAAGACCGTGGATTCGGTCGGACGTCGTGGATTCGACGTTGGACGCCGTGGATTCGGCGTTGGGCGCAGATCGTGGATTCGAGAAGCGTCTGGAGCGAGCGGAGAAGATCCTCTAGGAGCGTATGGAAAAGGTTGAGTCGTAAGTGTGTACGGTAAATCACCTTGTACGTGTTTTAATTCTAGTGGATTTCTGCCGTGTTATCGGTCCCGTGGTTTTTTACTCCGGTGATGGAGTTTTCCACGTAAAAATCTTGCGAGTTATTTTATTTCCGCATTGGGTTTTTATCGCAACGATTTTTGAGTGTTTATACGTTTACACCTATTCACCCCCCTCTAGGTGTTTCTTCCCCTATTTAGATCCGTATTATATACGACCCAACAAAATGATGCATAATATTAGGGTCGGCATGCAAAACGGTGCGCGTTTGCGCATGCAAAACGGAGCACGTACCTCAATCTGCACGCAAAACGGTGCATGCTTCACTGTAGGGTTGCACACAAAATGGTGCACTTTTCTCTAGCCCTGCACGCAAAATGATGCGCATATTAGAGACTGCACATAAACGGTGCGCGATAACACAACCGGCACGCAAAACGGAGCACGTACCTCGGGTTGGCACGCAAACGCGGTTATTTTCCATTTTCCAATGCAAAAAACGGTGCACGTTCTGATTTTGCGCCCAAAACTGCGCATTTTTGTCGAATCCGCACGCAAAACGATGCATTTTTCTACACTTGCACGCAAAACGAGACGCGCCAAAAATACACGACAGTCCGTGCAGCAACGGTACAGTAAAACTCGGTCCCTAACACGCAAAATGACACGGGATCAAATTTAATGTCCAAAAGGAACCATACAAATTGTGCCCAAAAATACCGAAAAATAACGTTACCTCGTACAGTCGCGCCGCCCATCGGCTTTTGGGAACGCCTCGCGCGCTCTACGAGATTCACGGCGCGCCCGCGAGCCCCACAAAATTCCTCACTCTCTCTCTCTCTCTCTCTCTCTCTCTCTCTCTCTTGCTCTCGGGCTCGGGTGGAGAAGAAGAAGAGAAAGAAAGGAGGGAGAGTCTGCGCGGAAGAAGGAAGAAGAAGAAAGGAAAAAAAGAGAAAAAGGAAAGAAAGGGAGGGAGGGGAGGTGGCCAATGGGGGCCGCCATGTGGCGGCCCCCCAGCTGACACGCGCAGGAGCGCCTGCTGCGCGCCTTGCGCAGCACGCAAACGCGCCTCGATCCGCGCGTCGCCGCCGCTTAGAAAATTCGTTTTTGTTTCGGTTTTTGTCCATTTTTCGTCCGTTTCCGTCCAAATTTGACAGGCGGCTTCGTTTCAGCTTAATTTACCACAGAAAAATTTAAATTTTCAGTTTGGGTCATTTCTGGGTCCCCAAAAGCCTCGCTGTATCCAGAATTATTAGCGGACCCCGTTCTCGCAATCCGGATATCCGATCAACACGAAATTTTTACTGTGACCTTAAAACATTATTACACAGCTCCCGTAATTTTCTCAGAATTTTTCGACACTGTTGGCGGAGCCCGTTCCCACTATCCGGCCTCCGATTAACGCGAAACTTTTTCTGTGGCCTTAAAACATTTTACGGGGCTCCCGTAATTTTCTCAGAATTTTCCGACACTATGAATTTCCACTAAATATCTGGGCCCCCTTTCTCAAATAAATTTTTAGATCTCTCCATTTTAATCCGATTTGGGCCCAACTCGCGTCCAAATGTTCTTTACTTCCCTAACTTTCATAACACTAGTATTTCATACCGACTTTATTTACATTATTTATATACCAAAATTCCGGTTCACTACATTCTACCCCCCTTAAAATAAGTTTCGTCCTCGAAACTTGAGTCACAACTCGACTCCTACTTGATCGAGAGGGAGGAAATCTTGCCCTCACTACTGGCTCACTGTATATCGTGACCGGCATCAAATTGCCTGCTCGCCGAGACTACACGAGCAACTCATTCATGAATCCCTATCGCAATTCAGGGACAAACACAGACCTGGTGTCTGGCCACTTTCACCAAGTAGGTGAAAGACACAGTTGAGCACTTGCTCACTCCATTGCCACGAATTGCCCCGTCTTTTCTAGCGAAATTTCTACTTTAATTCCGCCATCATCTTTTCACAACGAGGTTGCATCTGCAACCAATTACACCTACCGCACTTTTCCGGTCGCTCCGCTGCCTAATGTGGAGGGCAAAGGCCAATCCACGAGTTCCCAGCTATCCCACACGCTACAAGCGCTCTGAGTCCACGGGTTATCAGCTAACCCGACATCTCGGACTACTGATAGGTTCACAGACCACGGTCCAATAGGGGCCTATAGCCCAAATCTAGTCCAACACCGTACAGTGGCTCTCACTGGCACACAGACCCCAATCGTCATACGGGTAGATCCACACTTAGGATTACTACCCCCAACACTCCCACTAGGAGCTACAGTACCTAGATCACTACTAGCTCTACGGCCTGGTCATATCACAGTCTCAGTGTACTAATAGCCTCAATGCTCACACGTGGCATTCCACGTTCCCGGGTCATCGCTCGGACTACCGCCTGACCAAATCTCTATCATGCCCCGCCATCAGGTCTCGGGCCGCTGTCTCTCACAGCTGACTGCGCCTGCCCACTGGGCTACAGGCCCACAGTCCACAATATGGTCCAGGCACGGATCGTCCCAAGCGAACCCGCTAATCGTCGCCACGCGACCACTATGCTCACTGAGCAAAACTAACTAACTAGTCGTCAATCCATGACCTAAACAATCTATCAACTCTGGCCACACTGGGCAAAGGCTAACGTGCCATCTAATCAGCCTCTCTGGCTAACAATACTTGTGCTCCATGAGCACCCAAACAGTTGGGCGTCCTACGCCCCCACGCTAACCCGCAGAAATCCAGCGTTAAGCGATTCGCTTACGCACCCCAACGGCTCTTGTGCAACTCTCCCAACTGGGTCGAGGCACCACAATAACAGTTCACCATTCTGGTGATTAACACGCAAGTCCTGCGGTGGCAATCCCTGCCATTACCCATTCATCAGAACGACACCAGTAAAACTCTCGCTCTATCGAGAGATCCACGCATCCTGAAGCCTCCTCTAGGCCCGTATACCTTTCCTGCCCTAACCCTTCGGACATTAACTTGGTTCTCGCACATAGCGATCACCAGCGTTCTGTAAGTTGGTCACTCACTGGACCTTTCCAACCATACCTTGCCGGCAAATAGCTGACACAAGCATATAACACCCCTTACTGAAGGTGCGGGGTGCGCCGACAAAAGCTCGGTGGCCACTGCCACCCTCACTACTGTCGCCCCTACATGTGGCGATGCCGTACGCTCGTGCGTCATTTATGCAGCCTCAGCTTGCTGCGCTATCAGCCACGGGAGCCTATCTATCAGCTCCAACTGTCACGCTGACGCCACTCTTAGGCGTCAGAATCTGTCTTCCTGTCGGCGGGAAGTTTTCGCTAAACGGCAAGAAGCTTGATCTGCCGCTGGACCACACCAACAAGTGCGGTCACCCTTTATCGCAGCCCGTGTACTTGGTCGACCCAGAGCGCACTCCCGGCACGAGTCAAAACAAGCGCGTATTCTAGCGTGGTGTCATCGCTAATATGCACACCACAACGAAACGATTTGCCCAAATTTTAGCCATTTGAGCAATGCGCAACTACTATATACCGACAAAATGGCTCGTCGACCCAATCATGCGAAAGTATAAGAGGGTACTCCTTTTCATCTCCAACATTACGTTGTCGGCCGCCAACGTAATATCCAAAGAATGAAAGCTCGTTGCCCTCAATCAGTCCCAATATCCTTTTTGGGAACAACAATAACCAATCAAATACTTTCGCCCAATAATCCACACACTCTCTCGTGCTAATCCCTAGGGTCTCCCTAAGGTTGCTAACCACCTAGGACTATTCCTAGGCTCTGATACCACTCTAATCTGTCACGCCCCGAGTCCGCCAATTTGTACGGTTCCGGCACGCCAACAGACCCGCCAATCGGGTATGACCTTTCACTACCCGAAAGGAACGGTAACATCCATAGTAACACAATAAGTGTATGCGGAAGCTCAATATCAGAGTACTAAAATCACTATAAATTTAACTTTCATTCATAACAAACAGTTAAAGCGGAAATGAAAGCATATAAGAGTGAACCATAACTTAAATTTATTACACTTACATCTCTGAACTTGCAAATAAAATTTATCAATTCCTTTACATAAATTCTCACCATACAGAGTTCACTCAAGAAATATATAAAAGGGATACCTCTGCTAGACCCTCTAGGTCTCTATGCTGCTGGGCTCTTGCCCCTGTCGTATGCCTCGCCGTCTGCATCTGATCCGCCACGATCGCTGCATCCATCCCTGAACTGTGGGGGGGGGGCGGGGGGGGGGGCACCCAAGGGGTGTGAGAACTCCTGACAGAGTTCCCAGTGGGTTCAACCACCGAGAAAAAGTGTCCTACACCACTTGGTCCAATGGAAGCAATAATAATAGTGCTAGGAAACTAAAATCCTCAATAGCAAAATGCGGCTATGCAATATATATGAATCACTATACTATCTGTGTATACTCATCCTCCCAGCACTACTTTGTCTAGCCACACTAGGCTGCTAAGCACCAACTCGGCCACTATGCCGCTGTATACAGGGTCAAACTAAACCGGCCACCTTGGCCACTCTAATTTCTCTTTATCTTTAAATTCTGGTGCTTTAGTTCAAGTTAACCCTCAGAAATTCTTATCCAACGGGCCCCAGCCCGGTAGTCCTGCTACCATAAGATAAGTCTTCTAAGGTTGCCGATAGCACCCGCGAGTGCTACCCCGCCCAACGGGGAACTTGTCCTACGGGTCACTGCCGGGAGAGGGACACTGCCCTTGGCTCCGACAAGGCTACTTTTTACCCCCGAAGGTACGCTCGTTTTATCTTTATATTTTCTTTCTTTCTTTTCTTTTTCTTTCTCTTTTGCTTTAGTTTTTAGCCTCTTGCCTTTGAACACTTGCTTTTCTTTCTTATTCGAGCTTGTAGCTCCCTTTTGCCACTGGCAAATCTCTTTCTCTTTCCTTTGAGCATTTAGCTCTTTGCTTTCACTTTAAGCCTTTCGAAAGTACCTCGTCCAACGGGTCACAGCCCAGAGAGTCCTGCTCCACTTGACGAGTCTCAAATTCGAAGGCGCCATTTACATTTTCTTTATACCTTTTAGCCACTTTTAGCTTGCTTTTAAACTTTGCCTTTTTACAATAATTTACCTCTTATCCTAGGTCTCGCCATAAGGATAACTTGAGAGTATCCTGGACTCTTAACATTTCACCTTCACTTATTTAACTCAAATTGAAGTTAAAGTTTTTGTCCATTGGCCCAGACACCCTATGACTTTCTAGGGTTATATTTGTTTAATTTCTTTAACCTTGGGATCTTATCCACTTTCCTGATTCCTCACTGAATCCTAGAGTTAACTTAACTCTATTTTTCTGTTCCACTTTTAGCTTAGAGTTACACTGACTCTAATCTCCTGTTCCACTTTTATCTTAGAGTTACACTGACTCTAATTTCCTGTCTGTGAGTTTAAACTCCTCTGGATCACCTTAGGTTCCCTTTACCTAAGTTCCATGTCATACTCATCCTAGAGTTCCTTGACTCTATGTTGATCCTAGTTCACCTTAGGTCCCCTTTACCTAAGTCCATGTCATACTCATCCTAGAGTTCCTTGACTCTATGTTGATCACTAGTTCACCTTAGGTCCCCTTTACCTAAGTTCCATGTCATACTCATCCTAGAGTTCCTTGACTCTATGTTGATCACTAGTTCACCTTAGGTCCCTTTACCTAAGTTCCATGTCATACTCATCCTAGAGTTCCTGGACTCTATGTTGATCACTAGTTCACCTTAGGTTCCCCTTTACCTAAGTTCCATGTCATACTCATCCTAGAGTTCCTTGACTCTATGTTGATCACTCTATCCAGTGTCCTTAGGTTATCCCCTAAGACAATGCCACTCGTCCAATCCTAGGATAGCTCCTAGTTCAATGTCACTCGTCAAACCCTAAACTAGATTTTCTCCTAGTCTTACTACCAACAAGTTCTGTTCCCTTATGTCACATGATTCCTAGGGTTGTACCCTAACATGATCACAGTCATCACATAATTATTCATTTCTACGCATGCAATTATTTTCATATCCATCATAAAAATAATTTATCATCTATGCATACAATTATCAGCAATTTAGATAAGTCAAGAATTACATTTTTCCCCTAATTCCTTTTAGACATGCAGATTAATTATCTCCTTTTTGGCAACCAACAGTTGCATTTTCCATCTGTGTCCATCTACACATACTAGTTTATCCCCTATTTGGATAAATCATAAATATCACTTTTCCTCTAAATTTCTCTACACATGCACATATATCATCTGCCTTTGGCAACTAACAGTTGCACTTTTCATCTGTATTTCTCTAAACATGCAATCTTAATCATAATTACCTAACGCCTCTAACAGGCTACTATCATGCTTCTAGATCAAAAAGCAAAGGAGCAAGGGGAGAGGTCACCCAATTTCGGCAGAATCCCCCACCTTGTGGTGTCCCAATTGCTTGTAGACACTTGCAATTGCTCTTCGCGCGATTCCACTTGTTCCCTCGAGCTTGCACGCAAAACGGTGCACCTCCCTCGAGTCCGCAGGCAAAATGGTGCACGTCCACCAAATCTGCACGCAAAACGGTGCGCGTCAATAAAACCCACACGCAAAACGGTGCGCGACACTTCAGTCGTCACGCAAAACGATGCGCGTCAACTCAACCTGCACGCAAAACGGTGCACGTACCTCGGGTTTGCACCCAAAACGGAGCATGCTTCTCTTAAGGTTGCACGCAAAACGATGCACGTCTTTTTTACCCTGCACGAAAACGATGCATAATATTAGGGTCGGCACGCAAACGGTGCGCGTTTAATTGATCGGCACGCAAAACGGAGCACGTACCTCAAATCTGCACGCAAAACAGTGCATGCTTCACTGTAGGGTTGCACGCAAAATGGTGCACTTTTCTCTAGCCCTGCACGCAAAAATGATGCGTCATATTAGAGACTGCACACAAAACGGTGGGCGATAACACAACCGGCACGCAAAAACGGAGCACGTACCTCGGTTGGCACGCAAACGGTGAACTTTTGTTTTTTAACGTTGCACGCAAAACGGTGCACGTTTTCTGAGTTTGCGCCCAAAACTGTGCATTTTTGTCGAATCCGCACGCAAAACGATGCATTTTTCTACAACTTGCACGCAAAACGAGACGCGCCAAAAATACCCGCGACAGTCCGTGCAGCAACGGTACAGTAAAACTCGGTCCCTAACACGCAAAATGACACGGGGTCAAATTTAATGTCCAAAAGGAACCATACAAATTGTGCCCAAAAATACCGAAAAATAACGTTACCTCTTACAGTCGCATCGCCCATCGGCTTTTGGGAACGTCTCGCGCACTCTACGATTCACGGCGCGCCCGCGAGCCCCACAAAATTCCTCACTTCTATCTCTCTCTCTCTCTCTCTCTCTCTCTTTGCTCTCGGGCTCGGGTGGAGAAGAAGAAGAGAAAGGAAAGGAGGGAGGGTCTGCGCGGAAAAGGAAGAAAGAAAGGAAAAAGAAAGAGAAAAAGAAAGAAAGGGAGGAGGGGAGGTGGCCCAATGGGGGCCCGCCATGTGGCGGCCCCCGCTCTGACACGCGCAGGAGCGCCTGCTGCGCGCCCTGCGCAGGACGCAATCGCGCCTCGATCCGCGCGTCGCCGCCCGCTTAGAAAATCCGTTTTTTTTCGGGTTTCTGTCCATTTTCGTCCGTTCCGCCGTCCAAATTTGACAGGCTGCTTCGTTTCAGCTTAATTACCACAGAAAAATTTAAATTTTCAGTTTGGTTCATTCTGGGTCCCCAAAAGCCTCGCTGTATCCAGAATTATTAGCGGACCCGTTCTCGCAATCCGGATATCCGATCAACACGAAATTTGTAACTGTGACCTTAAAAACATAATTACACAGCTCCGTAATTTTCTCAGCATTTTTTTGACACTGTTGGCGGAGCCCGTTCCCACTATCCGGCCTCCGATTAACGCGAAACTTTTCTGTGACCTTTAAACATCTTTACGGGGCTCCCGTAATTTTCTCGGAATTTTCCGACACTATGAATTTTCCCTAATATCTGGGCCCCTTTCTCAAATAAATTTTTAGATCTCTCCATTTTAATCGTTTGGCCCAACTCGCGTCCAAATGTTCTTACTCCCTCTTTCATAACACTAGTATTTCATACCGACTTTATTTACATTTATTTATATACCAAAATTCCGGTTCACTACAGAGTCCGCCGGATGCCTTTCGCGCGCAGCGATTTGGATGGTCGGAGCTAGTTTTTGGCGGCAATCGCGCGGGTGGGCCGAAGCTTTCATCTGATTTGGTTTTTCCCTTTTCTTTCTAGTTGTGGTGCAATTTTTGTTGATGTGGTTTGGCCGGATTGGAGTGCTTCCGCCAACGCGGAGCCCGGGGACTAGGTGGCTCGGAGGTGAGCTGCTTGTTGGCTGTGTTGCGCAAGATGATGCTGAGTGTTTTATGGTGTTTTAAGGGTTGTGGATATTGGATTTGTGCTGGGATGTATGCAGATCATGGTGGACTTGGTGGGGGCTGCGGTGTTGGGTGACTAATTTATTTCCTTATGTGGACTTTAATTACAGTATGCTTTGGAGCTGTAAAGGGGGATTGTGGTTAGGTGAATTTTATTATTTGTGTGCTGCTTGTGAGCAGGTGTGTGTTTTTTGGGAGATTGAAGTGTGAAAGTGTACTGAATGTGTGATTGCGGGCATTGGAGCCTGGGAAGTGTGTAGTTGTGCTGTGGGTGGTGTGTGGGTGAGCATTAGAGCTGTTTGTGAGTTGTGGGAGCTTGTGGGACGTAAGTGGATTGTGTAATTTGTGATAGCAGAGCAGATTATTCTGTTTTATTGTGCAGTTATTATATGGAGGGTTTTGAGAGTGATGCTGCGATTTAAGTGTAAATTGGGTATAAGTTACATGTATTAATTGCTGACTTCATGTGTATGCATTTTGGGTGAGGCTTCAGTGTTTAAGTGGTGTTGAGGAGCATGTGTGTGGGAATTCTTTTGCTGATCTTGGGTGTGGGCTATATGTTGAGGGCTGTTGGACGCGACCGTGTGCTCGCGCGCGGCTCTTTCTCGAGTTTCACATCAGTTTGGGATCTGGCACTTCACCGACTTCAGCGGTTGCCTGCGGAAAGCGTACCAGGTGGGTTGGAATTCTCCAAAGTTTATGGAATGCCCCTTAAT
>JAQNDB010004648.1:0-22919 GCA_029204045.2 Tillandsia leiboldiana
AGTGGCGGTGGAATCGACCAAATGAATGTTATTCGAGTTTGGTGAAAACCAACATTTATCCTGAGGTGAGGAGTTCTTAGACTTGGCAGTGCGGGAGAGCATGGCCAATGCGATAATGAGACTGATGCCACGCCAATCTGGGTTCCCGTGTTGGGAGATGATTTGGTGTTTTAGTTCCCATTGGGCTGTAGAGTTACCGTGGGTGATTTTCGGTCCACACACTCATTAGGTCCAAACCTCCATGAGTATTGAGACAGGAACGAAAAACCGCTGTTTTGCAGGCAGATTGAAAGCCCAAAGTTGAGCCTCTTCAGTACGTCTATTAACTTCCAGCTTTGATTGATATACCTGGGCGTAGGCCATGCCTGATTGGCTATCAGTCCTGATATCCGCATTTCTGGTTCTAACTTATATGATAGTTAATATTTCAGCTCAGTTTACAGTTTCTACCATGCGGAATCAGTGGAGCCTAAAGCTTTCAGCAGATTGGCGAGAATTACGCGGATTTCGTTGTGACGATTCGGATTGGTTGACGCGGGCGTTTGGGCATCGCTTTGATCACCTTTTAGCCAGTTTTTACAGCCCGTTCACTGACGGTTTTGGTCCCAGCAGGGTGTGTTCCTTTATTAGTTGAGAGATCGATTCGACCCGTGGGTCTGTTGGGGTATGTTGGCAGGTTGAGTGGACCAACTGTGGCATGAGATTGTGTCTCTTGAGGTCCCTTTTGAGGGTAGTCTGCGGTTGAGTAGCACCTCGGGTGATTTTGGATCGGGAAGTAACGAGTGAAGACCCCAGCTTATTGGATGATGGGTGCGTACACTTCGGGTCGCCTTGTTGAGATTGGCACCAGGATGCGTTTGGGTGCGTGTTGCACTGGTGGTTATTTTGTCTCCCCCAGCTTTTGAGGAGCCCCCCTGTATGTTTACAAGGCTCGGCTAGGAGTGTTTTGCGTTTTGGATCCCTCGCCGTGATTGACTCGCCACATTGAGCGCTAAGAGTGTTTGGAGTACGAGGACGCCCGTTGCGAATTCGGGCTCGAGAGATGGAGGGAATTGAACAATCGGGCCATCCTTACTGGGTTATTGTTGTTTTTGGGATGTGATCACGGGGAGTGAGTGGTGGTCTGGGGAGCTAGAGGCGTTATTTGATGGATACCTACGGTGGTATTTGTGACTCCTGGTGGATTTGAGCTAGTTTCGAGGACGAAACTTTCTTTTAGTGGGGGAGGAATGAAGACCCGAAATTCCCACTTAGGAGCACTGTTGCACTCTACAGCTTCGGGAGGCTTATGGGGCGCGTTGGCGGGTTTGTGCACAATTGGACACAAGGGGGACTTCGGGCTTAAATGGATTACGTGGGTGATCAGATGGCCCCGTCGAATGATAGAAGTGATTTTGCGCGAATGGATATTAAAATGGGCTCAGCGCGAAGTTTGGACAAAAGAACAGCTTTCGGATGCCTTCGGTAATTTTTAGAGTGGAATTGGCACAATGGACTTCGGATTTGGATTCAGCGCGGGAAAACGAGAAAATTGACAATTCACTTGTATTTTTCGGAGCCCGGAGACGCGCGCAATGTTCGAGGCATCTGGTATTGTTCCGGCGCCGGCGGCGGCGAGCAGCGCGGCGGCGGCCACGGCGTGCGCTGGGCAGGGCTGCGGGCGACCGCGGGCAGGCGCGCGGGTGCGGGCATGCGCGCGGAGGGTAGGCGCGCGGTCCCCGGGCCGGCGGTGCACCGGAAGGCCGGGCACGTGGCGTGTCATGACTGGTCGGCGCTGGGACCAGGTCACGGAGAGGGAGGGGTGGCCTCGTGGGCGTGCTGGCAGGGGGGCGCAGGCGGCGCTGACAGCGCGCAGTGGGCGCGACAGCGACGTGTTGAATGGGGGCGGTGCCGCGTCGGCTGTGCAGCGAGCCACGTGTCGTGCCGGTGGTTGGTCAGGATTGATGTCGCCTGTTTGGCAGCTGACGTGGCGGAATCAGACAGATTATTACGGGCGCTCCGCGAGGGCTACGGACCGGGTTACTGTAGGCGCCCGAAGATTTCGGGCGCTCAAAAATGGGAATTTTGGTCATTTTTGGATTTGTTTGAGGAGCCTATTTAAGACCCGAGTCTTCTTCTTCCTCTCTCTTCCGCGTTTCGGAGCCTCTTCTCACCATGAACCCTTCATCAAAGTTGCTCCCACTTGTTGCGCACCCTCTGGAGGATTTCTAGGATTTTGGTGGAGCTTATCGAGGTTTCCATTTTTACGGCGCGACTGCGTTTCGGTGCGCGAGCACCCCCGGCGCTACTCCGACCTCCGTTTCAGGCGATTCTTGCGCCGTTGGATCCGCGGACAGACAGAGCTACGATCTTGGTATTTTCTGCTTCCCCTAGTTTCGCGCTTTTCGAGAAGTTTCTATGCTTATGGGACCCCATTTTTGTTGAGGGAATTCTGGACAGCGACACCTTGCCGAATTTTTATCTCCGCAACGGGCATCGAATGGCGACGTGCTTGTACACTTTTTTCATCTACTCGACGCGAGGATTGTCACAGTATTTTTATTGGATTTTTCTAAGGCTTGCCAAAGGTTATTTTTCGCCCTTATCTGTGCATGGAATACAGATGTGTGGTGTGTGTTTGTGAGCGCCCTGTATTGTGGAATTTGTAACTCGGCCTACGGGGCTCGGAATTTGACATGCAGGTACTCGTTCGAAGGTATCGACGCGAGGAACACGACAGTATTTTTGTTGGATTTTTCCGAGTCCGTATGCAGGTTGGAAATTTCACATCTTTGAGGCTGTTTTCGAGATTGTGTATACTTGGAATATTTTTGGATTAAGTGTAACGTTGAACCTTATTTGTTGTACCCAGGGTGTTGCAAGTGTTGCTGGACCCGTTGGATCTGAAGACTCTGATTTCGGGGTACTTTCAGCTGTTTTGGAGCCGAGGCTTTCGCGACATGTACCGAGGATGCAGTTTCGGCAGAATTTGGACTGTGAGCGTCTGCGCTCTTCACCGACTTCGGTTTGCCTTGGTTTAAGCGCTTCAGGTGGGTAAACTTAGTAATAGCAACTGTTAGAGGGAATGACAGGGTTTTTTATGCATGTTATGCCTTATGGGAGGTGTAATAGGGATGTTCATGTATGGTTAAGATGAGCTTACTGTGGGAATGTCACCCTTTATGAGTGACAGCATGCCTAATTTAATGTACAACCAATATGAGCGGAGGTAAGCATGGAAACGGCCTAGATCATGTGGATTGATGTTTACCTGATAATTGTACATGCTTGTTGAACTAGAGACTGTAGTGGTCCTAATTCCCATGCGGCGTTCTTCCGATGAATCCACTGTTAGAGCACCTAGCGTTGGTGTATCTGGCCCATGGTGCGTCAATGGGATGCCACAGATGGACCCTGTGTGTTATTATAGCTGTGTAGGCCTTCGGCTGAGTTTGCCGAAATTTCGGAAAAGAATTAGGCCCAACAAAGGTCGGAAATGGATTCAGCACGGAAAAAACGCTTGAAAACGGCTATTTGCTTGTTTGTTTCTGAGTCCGGATGCCCCAAAAACGGACTCCCGAAAGTTTTTAGTGGAAAATGGTGCATGGGAGGGGCCGTAGACCGCCGGGATGCCACGTGGCGGCCTGTCATTGGCCGGTTCAGGATGCGCGGTCCACAGAGTTGCGCGGCGGGGTGCACAGACCCGGCGCATGGACACGTGGCACCGCCTGATTGGCGGGCGCAAGGCGCGCGGTCTACCGGGTGAGCGCGGCGGTGCATGGACCAAGGCGGGGACACGTGGCAGCCTCCGGTTGGTCGGTGCACGCGGCGCGGTCCACGGAATTCCGAAGTGGAATGCGTGGACCGGGTGTAGGGGACACGTGTCACCCTCTGATTCGCGGGCGCACCGTGCGCGGTGCACGGAGCCGGGGCGGTACCTCGGGGCGCGTGCGCACGACGGGCCATGCCGCGCGCCCGGCGCGGCCGCCGACCGGCAGGGGTCAACCGGGTGGACACGTGTCGCCCGCTGGTTGGCGGGCGCCCCGCCTTACTGTGCGGGGGCGGGCCACGTGGCAGCCGTGGGTGGCCCGAACAGCTGTTTGCTGTTCGGCGGGCCACGTGGCGGCACCTGGTGGATTCGGGCGTGAACAGTGTTGGGCCGGCCCAACACTGTAGCCGCCCGAAAGTACCGGGCGCCCGAAAGTTGGGCCCGAAAGCCCATTGACTTGTCTTTTTGGGCTGATTTCGGGTGAGGCCTATAAATAGGCCCCTTGGGGCTCGTTTTGAGGCTTTTCCCGAGAGCTTTAGCCATTGAGCCCTTCACCAATTTCTTCCTCTCCCTCTTGTGCATCTTTTGGCGAAGTTCAGAATTTTTGGAGGCCGCGACGACGGCGACTTCTGCATCGGGGTGCGGAGCGACGATCTACTGTTGGAGGCCCATTTTCGTCGCAGTTTAGTCTGGGAGGTCTACCGGGCTACCCCGACGTTATTTTTGGACGATTTCTGCGGTGACGGTTTCGTAAGAGGTAAATCTACATTTTCCGTGTTGGACACTTTTTCTGGATCCGAGCTTTTCTTGGGGTTCTGGGTACATTTTTAACCCCCTTTGCGACTGTTGGTTGATTTGGACAGCACCTACTTGTCGGATTTTTATCTCCTCATCCGGACATCGGAATTCGACGTTTCAGGACTCTATCGACATCTACTCTTCGCGAGGATCGCCGTCATATTTTTATTGGAATTTTTGGAGGAAGTTTTTCAGGTGAAAATTTCGTGTTAATGGGACTGTTCACCACAGATTTTGGGATTGTGGAATTTGTGTGTTAAAGTGTAATTTTGGTGTATGTTTGTACCCAGGAGGTTGTGAGCACTTCTACCGTGTTGTTGGCTTGGTGGGATCTGTGATTTGACTGTTTTGGGCTTTCTCAGCTGTACGATTCCGGGCAGTTAGCACTTTCAGGTGGGTGACCTTGCTTCCAAGAACTCTGGACTGTGTACTAATTCTATGTGTGTAGGATCATGCATGTTAGAAATTGGAGTATTAGCATGTGTAAAACTGTATGTTGTATCTTGTATATCAGTTGATGAATCTTTTGATTCCTACACTATGTTAAGTAATGAAATCTTGGAATTTGACCTAGCACCCCTGTCATATGTATCATGTTCAGCCAGTCTGTAGAAAAACTCCAACTTGGGCTAGGTTTTTACTGCTCTAGACATTCCACATCACGATACTTCATTTCACTATGGACTTAGCTTTTCCTCGCCCGAGTTGTGGGCCGAGAGGTCGGGTGGTTGTGGGATGCATTTGCACTCGTGTCTGGGGACCGAGTGGAGTTGATAGCAGTCTGTAGATTTGATTTCTTTGGGAGAGTGATAGTGATGGTAGATCTGGGTTCTTGGAAACTGTCAGAGAGACAGTGAGTTTCAGCTGTGTAGATTCCAGCCAGTGAGTGAGTCAGTGATTTGTTTGGTAGTCGATCTTATTGATCGAGGATTGGATCATAGCCTGCATGAGCCACATTTGAGCTTTACAGAGATACTTTACAGTGATACTTATGGGTTACTTTGACTCGAGCGGGTCGCTCCCCTCGAGTGCCACTCCGGAGTAGGCGAGACCGGGTTGTTGTACCGGCGTGAGTTTGAGATGTTCTTTAGCGACTTGTTGTTGCATTTGTCCCTCTGGCTGTGCTTTTGTTGGCAGCCATGGACGCCCTACGTAAGTCCGCTCCTCCGGGACGTAACGGCAGTAGGTTGGCGCAGGTTTGACTGGACCCGATGTGGCAGTCAGTTTTGATTGGGTGATCAGGGAGGAGAGTTAGTTGTGGCATTATGTTCTTTCTGTTCCACTGTTGAGCATCTAGATAGAGGCATAGTAGCTGTAGAGTTACTTTTCCCAGCTTTCCTTATAGCACTGCATATGTTACTTTTGCCTCTGGTAGACTTAGTGGGCAGACCGTCGGGCTTGTTGGCGGCACCCACTGAGAACTACTGTGGGATGTAGTTCTCACACCCGTCGTGGTGTTTTCTCCCCAGGGACTTCTGCTCCGGTTCCTGCAGCTCCTGTTGCTGATCCAGCTCCTTCTGACCGAGGTAAGGGCGTCGCGAGATAGATCCCCTCCTGTCATCTTCAGTGTGTGAGTAGATGTACCCCAGTACATTTTGGTGTGTGTTATGTCGAGTGACTTTTGTAGTGAGGTTTTGAGTTGTACCTTCCTTTCCTGCTTTTCTGAGAGACTCCTGTATTCTGGTGAGGTTGGTCTGTATATTTGTGAGTTGTAGTTTTATTTTATGTATTTTATTCCAGCTTTTCTCTTTCAGCTCTGATATCTGCTAGTGTAGATGTTTCTTTGCAGGTTAGTCGCTACGCCTATACGGGGCTTCCCGTATGGGCGGCGGATCTGTTGGCGAGCCGGGGCGCAGTATCGCCCCGGGGCGTGACAGATTAGAGTGGTATCAGAGCCTAGGATGTAGGTCTTGGAGGACTTAGGAACCCTAGGCTTGTGGTTGGACCCTAGGATGACTCGCGTGAGAGCCGTGATTTTAGCGAGAGTCCTGATTGGATTTCTAACTCTCCCGAGTGGTTCGGGGTGAGCGATTGACATGTCTTCCTTCGGTGGCAACTATGTTGGCTGCAGACAACATAGTACTTCGGAAGGGGGACATGCCTTCTGACTTTCGCTAGATTGGGTCGAGAGATGATTTGGGTTCTGATTGTTTGCCTTGTCCCTCAGGTGGGGATGCCTCCTCGACGCTCGATGGTGACGCGTTCGCAGCCTTCGTCCTCTGAGCCCGAGCAGGAGGACTCGGGGCAGGGACAGCAGAGCGAGGTTTTGGAGCTCCGTGCCCAGATGGCACAGTTGGCTGAGGCGTCTCGACGCCAGGAGGAGGCTGTGAGTCGGTTGACGCTCTTGTTGGAGCAGAGAGCGCAGCCGGCGGTAGTACCCCCTGAGAGTTCACCGGTGCCTTCTTCCCCTGTTGTGGCACCCTCGGTTGTGCAGCCTGCACCAGCAGTTCCGGCTGAGCCAGTTTCCAGTAGGCCACCGTCTGGGACGACGGGATCTTTGACTTTGGCAGAGCAGCAGGTTTTGGTGGGTCTTTTGTTGAGGTTTCGCAAGTTTGATCCACCCCGCTTTTCGGGTATGAGTGCTGAGCCGTGGGCGGCTGAGTCTTGGGTTACAGCTATGGAGCGCCATTTCGAGAGCCTTTTTATTGATGAGAGGTTTCGAGTTCTGTTGGCTACTCATTTTCTGGAGAGCAACGCCGAGGCATGGTGGCGGCGTGTGCGACCCGCAGGTCCGCCTGGGACCCAGTTTATCTCTGGGCAGAGTTTCGCGGTATGCTTCTTGGGGCCTTCTTTCCCGAGAGTGTTCGACAGAGTTTGGAGGAGCAGCTGAGGAATCTCCGCCAGGGAGATAGGCCCGTACACGTGTACATAGCCGATTTCAATCGGCTGTTGGCTTGTATGCCCCACGTGGCCAGAGATGAGACCCACCGGATCTATATGTTCGAGAGAGGGTTGCGTCGGGACATTTATCAGTTGGTCCGCTCCCGCAGATTACAGACTTGGAGGCCTCGATGGAGCAGGCACTGTATGTGGAGAGTGGTGAGGTCGTGATGGCAGAGGTGGCTCCAGCCCCCGTAGTGACTCCTGGGGCAAAGCGCCCGGCGCAGTTTGAGGAGGGGCAGTCGAGTAGACAGGGACCCCCGAGACCACCCCGTTTCCACTCTCAGGGACGGGGGTATCAGGGGCGGCAGAGATCTGGGGATCTCGTCAGTTCCAGCAGCAGCAGCAGCAGCGTCGACCACCTCGACAGCAGCAGTCTTCGCAGCAGCAGCAGTCTTCGCAGCAGCAGCAGACTTCGCGGCAGCCGCGCCCTGATCGTTGTGTCATTTGTGGAGGACCGCACCCACCGCCCAGTGCCCGCAGAGTCAGGGCCGCTGCTTCCGTTGCGGGCAGACCGGTCACTTCGCGAGGGCGTGCCCCAGGGCAGGTTACCCAGCTCCTTCATCAGCTTCTGCATCCTTCATTCCTCGTCAGTCAGCAGGACCTTCGGCGGCCTCCGGTAGGCCAGACTTTGCTTCCTCGTCCTCGCGACAGCCAGAGCGACATCCCCGGCGCGAGCGGTCGAGTCTATGCCGCTCAGGTAGAGGATGCTACAGCAGCAGAGCATGTCGTCGCAGGTATTATTTTGATTTCTGCAGTTCGTACTCGTACTCTCTTTGATACCGGTGCATCGCATTCTTTTATCAGTAGAGCATTTGCATCCCTTCATGGTATAGAGGTAGTTTCTTTATCGCATGCATTAGAGGTTCAGATACCAGATCATGTCTTGCATGTCGAGGAGTATTGTA
The DNA here is from genome assembly GCA_029204045.2 of Tillandsia leiboldiana. Lineage (NCBI taxonomy): Eukaryota > Viridiplantae > Streptophyta > Magnoliopsida > Poales > Bromeliaceae > Tillandsia > Tillandsia leiboldiana. Next base: position 8,335 of record JAQNDB010004648.1, read on the forward strand.
GGGATTGCCCTGTGCAGTTGGGATCCTGGATTTTGCCGGCAGACTTGCTTGTCTTGCGGCAGCTCCAGGATTTCGACGTCGTGCTAGGTATGGATTGGTTGTCGAGGTACTATGCTGTTATAGACTGCAGAGAGAGGACGGTGACCCTCCGCGAGCCTGGACAGGAGGAGTTCGTCTTCAGAGGCTGCCAGAGCACCTTCTTTGCGATGACTGTTTCTTCGGCGAGGGCTAGGCGGATGATTAGTAGGGGCTGCACCGCTTTCTTAGCGACGATTGTGGAGGTGCCTACGGCGGCACTGGGACTCGAGGATATTCCTGTTGTCCGCGAGTTCCCAGATGTGTTTCCCCCTGAGTTGACGACTATGCCGCCGGAGAGGGAGGTGGAGTTTGTGATTGATGTGGTACCGGGAACCGCACCAATCTCGAAGGCGCCTTATAGGATGGCACCTGCCGAGTTGAGGGAGTTGAAGGCCCAGCTTCAGGATCTTATGGATAGGGGCTTTGTCAGGCCTAGTGTTTCTCCGTGGGGAGCGCCAGTTTTATTTGTGAAGAAGAAGGATGGGTCGCTTCGTTTGTGTGTGGATTATCGGGAGTTGAATAAAGTGACCATCCGGAACAAGTACCCTCTTCCACGGATAGATGATTTATTTGATCAGTTGCAGGGAGCCACAGTGTTTTCGAAGATTGATCTTCAGTCAGGTTACCACCAGTTGAGGGTGAGGGCCGAGGACATCCCTAAGACGGCTTTTCGATCCCGGTATGGGCATTATGAGTTTACGGTTATGCCGTTTGGTTTGACTAATGCCCCAGCTGCATTCATGGATTTGATGAACCGGGTATTTCAGCCGTACTTAGACTTGTTTGTGGTTGTGTTCATTGATGACATCTTGATCTACTCCCGGAGCGATGTGGATCATGAGGAGCACTTGAGGATAGTGCTGCAGCTTCTACGTGAGAAGAAGCTGTATGCCAAGCTTAAGAAGTGCGAGTTTTGGCTTCGGGAGGTTGCATTTTTGGGCCACTTGGTATCAGCCGCAGGGGTGGCAGTTGACCCGACGAAGATCGATACAGTTCGGGATTGGCCGAGACCGACGACGGTGACGGAGGTCCGGAGCTTTCTGGGCTTGGCAGGCTACTACCGTCGGTTTGTAGAGGGCTTTGCGAAGCTCTCTACTCCCCTGACCTGTTTGACTAGGAAGGGGATGAGGTTCATTTGGACTGAGCAGTGTCAGCGGAGTTTTGAGGAGCTGAAGAGGAGACTGATTTCAGCACCAGTTCTTACACTGCCAGTGATGGGTGATGGCTACGTGATTTACAGTGACGCCTCGCACAGCGGTTTGGGTTGTGTCTTGATGCAGCATGGGAGGGTAATTGCTTATGCTTCACGGCAACTAAAGGATTATGAGAAGAATTACCCTACTCATGATTTAGAGCTGGCAGCTGTGGTGTTCGCATTGAAGCTGTGGCGGCATTACCTCTACGGTGAGCATTGTGAGATCTACACGGATCATAAGAGCTTAAAGTATCTGTTTACTCAAAAGGAGCTGAACCTGAGGCAACGCCGGTGGTTGGAGTTACTGAAGGATTACGATGTGAGTATCCTCTATCATCCCGGCAAGGCCAATGTGGTAGCAGATGCTTTGAGTCGGAGGTCAGTGCAGAGCTTGAGCATGTTGGTCACGCAGCAGGCCCCGTTGATTGAGCAGTTGAGGCGACTCCAGATTGAGGTTGTATCCCCTGGGGTCTCTGCTAGACTGATGTCTATGGTCTTGCAGCCCACTCTGTTGGACAGGATTAGGGAGACGCAGAGTGAGGACCCCCACTTGGAGAGGATTAGATCACAGATTCAGGCAGATCTTATAGGGGATTTTACAGTGGATAGCTCGGGAGTACTGCGGTACAGGGACCGAGTGTGTGTGCCTTCGGATTCAGAGATCAGAGACCAGATTTTGGGAGAGGCTCATTATACACCTTATACCATTCATCCTGGTGGTACTAAGATGTATAAGGACCTCAAGGCACATTTTTGGTGGTCCGGAATGAAGCGGGACGTTGGAAGATTTGTGGCTCACTGTTTAACTTGCCAGCAAGTGAAAGCAGAGCACCGGGTTCCTGCTGGCAAGTTACAAAGTCTTCCAATTCCCGAGTGGAAATGGGACCACATCACCATGGACTTTGTTACAGGGCTGCCGAGAGCGCAGAGTGGAGCCGACGCGATTTGGGTTATTGTTGATAGACTCACCAAGTCTGCGCATTTCTTGCCTGTTCAGATGACTTGGTCATTGGAGCGTCTGGCACAGTTGTATTTGGACGAGATAGTGAGGCTACACGGGATACCTGCGTCGATTGTTTCAGATCGGGATCCGAGGTTTGTGTCACGATTCTGGGGGAGTTTACAGTCAGCTTTGGGGACCCAGCTCAGATTCAGCACTGCATTCCACCCACAGACTGATGGCCAGTCTGAGCGCACTATACAGACCCTCGAGGATATGCTGAGAGCGTGCGTTATGGATTTTGGAGGGGGGTGGTACCGACACTTATCTTTGGTTGAGTTTGCGTACAACAACAGCTATCAGGCGAGCATTCAGATGGCTCCGTTTGAGGCGTTGTATGGACGCAAGTGTCGGTCACCCTTGTATTGGAGTGATGTGGGTGAGAGGAAGACTTTGGGACCAGATCTTCTTTTGGAGGCTGAGGAGAAAGTCAGAGTTGTTCGTCGACACCTTGAGGTAGCCCAGAGTCGTCAGAGGAGTTATGCAGATACTCGACGGCGAGACCTGGAGTTTCAGATTGGTGACCATGTATTCTTAAAGGTCTCGCCTTCGAAAGGGGTCCGGAGATTTGGAGTGCGTGGGAAGCTTAGTCCCCGTTTTGTTGGACCCTTTGAGGTACTTGAGAGGGTAGGCCCTGTGGCTTATAGAGTTGCTCTTCCTCCACGTTTGGCCGGTGTACACGATGTTTTTCATGTCTCAGCCCTGAGGAGATATGTCTTTGATCCGTCGCATGTGGTTGACTTCACTCCCTTGGAGATCGGTGAGGACCTGGTTTACGAGGAGCGGCCGTTGCGGATTCTTGCTCGTGAGGTGAGGGAATTGCGCAACCGGACCATTCCGTATGTGAAGATCTTATGGAGCAATCACGATGAGCGAGAGGCTACTTGGGAGCTAGAGACAGAGATGAGATCTGCATACCCTTTTCTGTTCGAGACTACTGGTTGAGGTACGCCTGTTCTACCTTCGTTTCGAGGACGAAACTTCCTTTTAGTGGGGGAGGATGTAGTGGCCCAAATTCCCATGCAGCGTTCTTCCGATGAATCCACTGTTAGAGCACCTAGCGTTGGTGTATCTGGCCCATGGTGCGTCAATGGGATGCCACAGATGGACCCTGTGTGTTATTATTAGCTGTGTAGGCCTTCGGCTGAGTTTGCCGAAATTTCGGAAAAGAATTAGGCCCAACAGAGGTCGGAAATGGATTCAGCACGGAAAAACGCTTGAAAACGGCTATTTGCTTGTTTATTTCTGAGTCCGGATGCCCAAAAACGGACTCCCGGAAGTTTTTAGTGGAAAATGGTGCATGGGAGGGGCCGTAGACCGCCGGGATGCCACGTGGCGGCCTGTCATTGGCCGGTTCAGGATGCGCGGTCCACAGAGCTGCGCGGCGGGGTGCACAGACCCGGCGCATGGACACGTGGCACCGCCTGATTGGCGGGCGCAAGGCGCGCGGTCTACCGGGTGAGCGCGGCGGTGCATGGACCAATGCGGGGCCACGTGGCAGCCTCCGGTTGGTCGGTGCACGCTGCGCGGTCCACGGAATTCCGCAGTGGAATGCGTGGACCGGGTGTAGGGGACACGTGTCACCCTCTGGTTCGCGGGCGCACCGTGCGCGGCGCACGGAGTCGGGGCAGGTACCTCGGGGCGCGTGCCCACGTCGGGGCCATGCCGCGCGCCCGGCGCGGCCGCCGACCGGTCAGCGGGTCAACCGGGGGGACACGCGTCGCCCGCTGATTGGCGGGCGCCAACCGCCTCACTGTGCGGGGGCGGGCCACGTGGCAGCCCGTGGGTGGCCCGAACAGCTGTTTGCTGTTCGGCGGGCCACGTGGCGGCACCTGGTGGATTCGGGCGTGAACAGTGTTGGGCCGGCCCAACACTGTAGCCGCCCGAAAGTACCGGGCGCCCGAAAGTTGGGCCCGAAAGCCCATTGACTTGTCTTTTTGGGCTGATTTCGGGTGAGGCCTATAAATAGGCCCCTTGGGGCTCACTTTAGAGGCTTTTCCCGAGAGCTTTAGCCATTGAGCCCTTCACCAATTTTCTTCCTCTCCCTCTTGTGCATCTTTTGGCAAAGGTTCAGAATTTTTGGAGGCCGCGACGACGGCGACTTCTACATCGGGGTGCGGAGCGACGATCTACTGTTGGAGGCCCATTTTCGTCGCAGTTTAGTCTGGGAGGTCTACCGGGCTACCCCGACATTATTTTTGGACGATTTCTGCGGTGACGGTTTTGTAAGAGGTAAATCTACATTTTCCGTGTTGGACACTTTTTCTGGATCCGAGCTTTTCTTGGGGTTCTGGGTACATTTTTAACCCCCTTTGCGACTGTTGGTTGATTTGGACAGCACCTACTTGTCGGATTTTTATCTCCTCATCCGGACATCGGAATTCGACGTTTCAGGACTCTATCGACATCTACTCTTCGCGAGGATCGCCGTCATATTTTTATTGGAATTTTTGGAGGAAGTTTTTCAGGTGAAAATTTCGTGTGAATGGGACTGTTCACCACAGATTTTGGGATTTTGGAATTTGTGTGGTTTAAAGTGTAATTTTGGTGTATGTTTGTACCCAGGAGGTTGTGAGCACTTCTACCGTGTTGTTGGCTTGGTGGGATCTGTGATTTGACTGTTTTGGGCTTTCTCAGCTGTACGATTCCGGGCAGTTAGCACTTTCAGGTGGGTGACCTTGCTTCCAAGAACTCTGGACTGTGTACTAATTCTATGTGTGTAGGATCATGCATGTTAGAAATTGGAGTATTAGCATGTGTAAAACTGTATGTTGTATCTTGTATATCAGTTGATGAATCTTTTGATTCCTACACTATGTTAAGTAATGAAATCTTGGAATTTGACCTAGCACCCCTGTCATATGTATCATGTTCAGCCAGTCTGTAGAAAACTCCAACTTGGGCTAGGTTTTTATTGCTCTAGACATTCCACATCACGATACTTCATTTCACCTTGGACTTAGCTTTTCCTCGCTCGAGTTGTGGGCCGAGAGGTCGGTTGGTTGTGGGATGCATTTGCACTCGTGTCTGGGGACCGAGTGGAGTTGATAGCAGTCTGTAGATTTGATTTCTTTGGGAGAGTGATAGTGATGGTAAATCTGGGTTCTTGGAAACTGTCAGAGAGACAGTGAGTTTCAGCTGTGTAGATTCCAGCCAGTGAGTGAGTCAGTGATTTGTTTGGTAGTCGATCTTATGGATCGAGGATTGGATCATAGCCTGCATGAGCCACATTTGAGCTTTACAGAGATACTTTACAGTGATACTTATGGGTTACTTTGACTCGAGCGGGTCGCTCCCCTCGAGTGCCACTCCGGAGTAGGCGAGACCGGGTTGTGTACCGGCATGAGTTTGAGATGTTCTTTAGCGACTTGTTGTTGCATTGGTCCCTCTGGCTGTGCTTTCGTTGGCAGCCACGGACGCCCTACGTAAGTCCGCTCCTCCGGGACGTAACGGCAGTAGGTTGGCGCAGGTTTGACTGGACCCGATGTGGCAGTCAGTTTTGATTGGGTGATCAGGAAGGAGAGTTAGTTGTGGCATTATGTTCTTTCTGTTCCACTGTTGAGCATCTAGATAGAGGCATAGTAGCTGTAGAGTTACTTTTCCCAGCTTTCCTTACTGCACTGCATATGTTACTTTTTGCCTCTGGTAGACTTAGTGGGCAGACCGTCGGGCTTGTTGGCGGCACCCACTGAGAACTACTGTGGGATGTAGTTCTCACACCCGTCGTGGTGTTTTCTCCCCAGGGACTTCTGCTCCGGTTCCTGCAGCTCTTGTTGCTGATCCAGCTCCTTCTGACCGAGGTAAGGGCGTCGCGAGATAGATCCCCTCCTGTCCTCTTCAGTGTGTGAGTAGATGTACCCCTGTACCATTTTGGTGTGTGTTATGTCGAGTGACTATTGTAGTGAGGTTTTGAGTTGTACCTTTCTTTCCTGCTTTTCTGAGAGACTCTTGTATTCTGGTGAGATTGGTCTGTATATTTGTGAGTTGTAGTTTATTTTATATATTTTATTCCAGCTTTTCTCTTTCAGCTCTGATATCTGCTAGTGTAGATGTTTCTTTGCAGGTTAGTCGCTACGCCTAGACGGGACTTCCCGTATGGGCGGCGGATCTGTTGGCGAGCCGGGGCGCAGTATTGCCCCGGGGCGTGACAATTCGTGTTAGAAGTGATAGAGGTGGAGAATTCATAAATTCTAAATTCATTGACACTTGCCACTTCCAATTATTATGAAATTCTCAGCACCCTATACACCTCAACAGAATGGTGTTGTCGAGCGCAAAAACAGGGTTGTTCAAGAGATGGCACGTGTTATGCTTCACAGCCGGAATTTACCGCTACATTTTTGGGCTGAAGCTGTGAACACTGCAATCTATGTTATTAATCGAGTTTATTTGCGCCCGGGAACGTTAAATACACCATATGAACTATGGTGTGGTAGAAAACCCAACATCAAATATTTTCGCATCTTCGGGAGTCGGTGTTACATTTTACGTGACCGTGAAAATCTTGGAAAGTTTGACTCTCGAAGTGACGAAGGGATTTTCTTGGGGTATTCTACGAATAGTAGAGCATATCGGGTATTTAACTTGGAATCTAAGACGATCGTAGAATCTATAAATGTTAAAGTAGATGAAGCTTTCCACTTTGCATCTGATAAATCTACCCCTGATATCTCTCTTGATGATGATACTCCTGCAAGTGCATCTTCTCATGATAATACTTCCAATATTAATGATGCATCTAATGGTTCTTCAAGTTTATCTGATGTGCAGGAATCATCTCATGTACCTCCGAGTACTCCATTACAACAAACGTTACGCATCTCCAAGGATCATCCTGAATCAAACATCATTGGAGACCCACAAGAAGGAGTCAAAACTCGGAGACAGTTGGTTTGTGGATTCGCATGTTACGTTTCCACGATCGAACCAAAGAACGTAGATGAAGCTCTTCAGGATGACTACTGGATTGAAGCAATGCAGGAAGAGCTCCATCAGTTTGAACGCAACAAAGTCTGGGAATTAACGACGCCTCCGAAGCAACACAATGTGATTGGTACTAAATGGATTTTCAAGAACAAGAAAAATGAGGATGGTACCATCATCAGGAACAAAGCACGTTTAGTTGCTCAAGGCTACTCTCAAATAGAAGGTATAGACTTTGATGAAACGTTCGCCCCTGTAGCTAGACTCGAGTCCATTCGTATCTTATTCGCTATTGCTTGTCACTTTAAAATAAAACTCTTTCAAATGGACGTTAAGAGCGCGTTTTTAAATGGGTTTTTAAATGAGGAAGTTTATGTGGCTCAACCGAAAGGTTTTGTAGACTGTAAACTACCTAACCATGTTTTTCGTTTGAAAAAGGCTCTTTACGGTTTAAAACAAGCACCGCGAGCATGGTACGAAAGGTTGACAAAGCACCTTTTGGAGAAGGGCTATACTCGAGGGGGAGCAGATCGGACTCTCTTTGTGAAGCATTATCAAAATAACTTCATTGTTGCACAAATCTATGTCGATGACATTGTATTTGGAGCAACAAAGGATAATGATGCTTCTAAATTCGCAGAAACCATGGAAAGCGAATTTGAGATGTCCATGATGGGCGAACTGACATACTTTCTTGGATTGCAAGTGAAACAAAATGATGAAGGCATCCATCTGTGTCAATCCAAGTATGCAAAGGAGTTGGTAAAGAAATTCGGATTAGAAGATTCTAAAGATTTTCCTACTCCTATGGGAACTAGCAATAAGGGATTAGGAAGTGAATCTCTTAGTGATAATGTAGACGAGAAACTCTATCGCAGCATGATTGGAAGTCTACTTTACCTCACAGCTAGTCGCCCGGATATATCCTTTAGTGTTGGGATTTGCGCGAGATATCAATCAGCACCAAAGGAGGTTCACCTGAAAGCGGTGAAACGGATCATCCGGTACGTCAAAGGAACTGTAAATTTCGGAATTTGGTATCCTATGGGAACAAGTTTAGATATTATTGGATACTCAGATGCCGATTGGGCAGGATCTGTGGATGATCGGAAAAGTACGAGTGGTGCATGTTTTTATCTTGGCCATTGTCTTGTTGCATGGCATAGTAAAAAGCAAAACTGCATTGCACTCTCGACTGCCGAAGCGGAATACATCTCAGCGGGTAGTTGTTCAACTCAACTCATTTGGATGAAAAGCGTGTTGAGCGACTTCCGGATTTCAGCAACTTCGGTAACTGTTTTATGTGACAACACAAGTGCTATAAACATTTCAAAAAACCCTGTGTTGCACTCTAGAACAAAACACATTGAACTTAGATATCATTTTCTTAGAGAGCTAGTTGAATCAAATACTCTTCAAATTTCCTACATTTCAACTGAAGATCAATTAGCTGACATTTTAACAAAACCTTTGGATCAAAAACGTTTTATTCATTTGCGTAAAGCAATTGGAATGCTTTCCTTGAAATAACCTCTTTTTGAAACTTTTGTTTAGGTTAGGTTTTGTTTTTGTGTTTTTGTTCATTATCTATGCTTAGACATAGAACATTAATTGAGCATTAGTTTTATTGACTTTAACTGCATCCTTTTATATATTTAGAAATTTATTATGCTTTAGATATCATAATATTTCATTTGATGCAATGATCATTTATGTCAATTAAATCATCTTTGTTTTGATCAAAGTCAATTTCTCTCTCGATGATCTCTTGGTATAGTTTTTATCTTATTTGACTGTTTAGTCGAGTATGAAATCGAGATCAATATTTGGCTGAATACTTTATATCTTAAATAATTGATAGCCAATTGAGGGGGAGTCAAAGAAAAAGTATTATGCTCAAAAGATGTGGAAAGAGTTACATCCCAATGAGGAGTGTGAAAACTACCACCACATGGAGGAAAGAGCTACCACCTCGGTCGTCCGAGTACTGTGTGCAGCTACCACATGTATACCAAGCAAGGTTTTTCAAGTTTGATTAATTAAAATGCATGTTGAAATACTTGACTCTGTCAAAATTTCAAGGTTGGTATAAGGTGGGATTTTTAATGAAAGATGCTCAAAGAGCCACTCTCTTCAATAAATTGACTAGATATATTATCTAACTTATCGGGGATTTAGACATCTATTGATCTTTGTATTTCATTTTCTTTACCGAATTGATGATTTGATAAAGGCATTACTCATAAGATCAAGTTAGATGTAATTGAAGTTGTTCAACTTTAAGGGATTTAATTTTTATAAATTTTCGTTTCATTTGTTGGATGTTATTGATAGATTTGGCATAATCTATTTCTTGTTGTATGAAACGATGATTTTCGTTTAAAGTTGATACACAAAAGTGCTTACAATCTTTTTCTGGTTTTTCTAGAATTTCTCTGAAATTTTCTAAAGAAAAAGTTGGAGCCGATCCGGATTGGACCTGCCGATCCGGATCCCGAACGCAGATATTCTTCTGCGGGCAGACGATCCGGATTGGACCTGCCGATCCGGATCCCGAACGCAGTTTTTCACTGCGGGTAGCCGATCCGGATCGCAATCACGAACTGATCCGGATCGCGGCTAGGGTTTTATATAGAACAAAAGGGTTTTGATTTCTTTTACTCCAATCTTTTGTTCCAAAGTTTCCAGAGCTTCTCTCTCTAGATTTCATCCATCTTGGAAGCTTTCAAACTCAAGTTCTTCAATTCCAAGTAAGTTTTATTGATCAAAATCTCGGTTTTTCACAGTTTTTCTTATTCCTCCTCAAAACGTGATGAATTTCTTGTATCAATTTCTTTTGTGGATGGTTTTTGATCAAATTTCTTTTGAAATAAGAACTCTGGGTAGATTAGTTTTGATTATATGCTAGGTATTCTCAAGATAAACGGATTTTTGGTCTTCGATTTCAAAAATTTCGGTTTTAGGGCATATAATGGGAATTTTCCAAAATCATGCAATTGATCTATTTTTAAATTTCCTTTTGCAAAACTAATTTGATTCTTAGTCTCTCTACACGATAATGATTGTTTGGGTACAATTTTTCTAATTTTTGAAAATTAACAATTTTTTCGTGTTCTTGAGGTGTTGCTCACAGGATTTCTTTTCACAAGAAACCAATAGCAATGGTGATCACCTGGATCATTTTCCTTCTGGCTGCTATGGTACATACGAGAGACACTGTCAAGCCCAAGAGGGCTAAAAAGGATGAAGTCAATTGGGATGAGTTGTCAGATGATGAAACACATCCTGGAAAATCGCCACAGAAAACCTCTGTTGCATCGAAAGGGAAAGCCCGTGCAGAGACATCAAAGGAAAAGGCTCCGCCCACTGCTACGGAAAAAGGAAAAGCACCAATGACCTCTTCATCCATATTAAAAAGAAAAAGACTCGCTCGACGACCTGGACGAGCTCGAGGTATTGAAATAAATGAACCATGTCAAGAGAATCCAAAGAATATCTCTCAAATTGACACTGAATCTGAAGACGAAGAAGATTGGGACACATTTCTTGATGAAGTACAACAAGGTATTGATGAAGAAAATAAGGTTTACCTAAAGAACAAGAAGCTACTGAAGTCTTCCTCAATACTTAAGCAGCAAGCAAGGAAAAAGAATGTGCCAAGCAATGAACCTCTTGACAATTCACATTCTTTGCCAAGAAGATCTCCTCGGAATGAAGGACAGACTGCTCCGTCAATCGTCACACAACGTTCTTCAAATTCCAGAAGAATTGACCAAAAGGGAAACCTGGAGTCTTCCATCAAACAAGAACAAGACAAAATGGCTCTAGGACTCAGAAAGATGTCCAAGGACATACATCAGATGAAACAAGAGTGTTCTACGATTTCGGGATTGCTTAAAGGAATTTTGAAAAAGCTGGGCTGCACGAGCTCTGAGGACTCCGCCTCGGATGACTCAGATTCAGATGCTTGAATTGTTTGCTTAATCTTTCTCTTGTGCAGGAACTTTTTTTTTAACTTTCTTTTGTGCAGGTTTTACGTTTTAGTTTTTAGTTTTAAGTTTTAGTTCTCAAACTTGTGGACTTGAACTGTTAACCATTCTCTCCATTTTGGTATTTTTTGCTAATTTTGTGACAAAAAGGGGGAGAGAGAAGTATAAACAATGATACTATGATACAATGGTTACTGAGAAAACTTGAAACTATAGAGGTAAGTATAACCTCAACTTGAAAGGTAAGTAGAACTTCAACTTTCGGTTTTCATTTGTGTTTGAATGCATGCCTCGACTAACTATTCGACTAACTATTTGGGCATGTAATATAACTAACAAGTTGATGTTCACTAACATGACATTTGGTTTTTGATTGCATAGAAGATATGTTGGTGTTTTAACTATGATCAGTTTACATATCTGAATGTATAAATGTCATGGTAAGTATAAATGAGTATAAACTTCATCTCTGTATGTGGTTTTTGAATGATATAAAATTCTTGAGGTATCTAACGATTTCTTTTGTCAAGAATGATTTCTTTTGCAGAGAGTACAGATGTCTAAGTCTAGAGTCTGTTTTAGGAGTTTAACTCATGTATTTTATTTTGGATCTCCATTGTAAATTTTTGTTGTATGGTGATAGCAACAAAAATATCTTTTTGAATTTTCTTGAGTGGATCTATGTTTTGTCACGAAACCGCCAAAGGGGAGATTGTTACGGAATTTGAGTTGGCGTATTTCGTGAATTCGGTAAGTCTTGAAGATTGAAGGTAAAGGAAGTTGGATCATATAACTCAATCTCAAGAAAGAAGAATTCAAAAGGATCAGGTATGTTTAACTTAATATCTTTGGTGATCCGAATACTTCTTATAGCGTAGAAACACTTGGATGGATTTGTTATTGCATAAATATCAAAAACTGGACATGGGACATGTTCAGGATCCGGATCAGATTGTTCAATCCGGATCCCGAAGGTGGTTCGTTCATACACCAGTTCAATCCGGATCGTAGCTTCCCTTGATCCGGATCCCGAACACTGAGTTTACCATTTTATTTGAACGATCCGGATCAGGCTTCGCAATCCGGATCCCGAACGTTGATGTTTGGTGAACTGTATGAACGATCCGGATCAAGCACTTCGATCCGGATCCCGAACCTTCGTTTTTCTGGAATCTGTTTTTCTCGCTACTGCAATCCGGATCGCCGATTTCCGATCCGGATCGTCGTCATGTAAAAACTCCAGAAAAGGTTAGTTTTTGATCCTTATCTTCTTCCAAGGGTTTCTAACCTATAAATAGACCCTATGATTCTTTTTCTAGGGTTAATCCAAAAAGTAGCCGTCATAATCAAATATCATTTTATACGGCCTCAGATCCACATATAGAGAAGAAAGGAAATCATAGATTAATCTATGTTTCTTCATCTATATTGATTAGTTTGATTCTAGGTTTTCATACTCACATTTTGAGTTGAATCAAACTAATGAATACTTAGATGGTATTTCCTATCTATCTTTGATCTAAGTATTCGGCGGATCATCACCACCCAAAAACAACGATTTACCCCAAAATCGGCGCGTGGACTCGCGTGGCCTTGTGGATTCAAGGTGCAACCGCTCTCGTGGATTCGGAGCGAGGTACGTTCGTGGATTCGAAGCGTGCTACTGGGTGAAGACCGTGGATTCGGTCGGACGTCGTGGACTCGACGTTGGACGCCGTGGATTCGGCGTTGGACGCAGATCGTGGATTCGAGAAGCGTCTGGAGCGAGCGGAGAAGATCAACTAGGAGCGTATGGAAAAGGTTGAGTCGTCTGTGAGTACGGTATATCACCTTGTACGTGTTTAATTCTAGTGGATTTCACCGTGTTATCGGTCCCGTGGTTTTTTACTCCGGTTTGGAGTTTTCCACGTAAAAATCTCTGCGTGTTATTTATTTTCCCGCATTGGGTTTTTATATCGCAAAGATTTTTGAGTTTTTATGTTTACACCTATTCACCCCCCTCTAGGTGTTTTTTCCCTATTTAGATCCTATTATTCATATAACCCAACAAGACCGCAAGCATGACAGTCTATGAAAACCCACGAGACCTCTTTCGTTCGGGTGATTAATAAGAAACACAAGTGAGTCCTTCAGCGAGGCACAAGGCCTCCGGATGAGGAATTCGACCATCGCACCAGGGCCGGGATTCGGTCGAAATGCCGAAGAGAAAGTCATCATCCCATAGAAGGGATCAAAAGACAAGGTGCCCCGATTAACCAAAACAACGGTTGTAATGCGCAAAACGCGCTGAAAGCGCCCAACATATGCAGGCCTATAGAGCCGGTTCATACGTACAACGGATCGGAGGGCAAAAAACCGATCAAAAAAATTGAAACACTATCATTGGTTTGACAAATATGGAGCAAAGATACAAACAGTCATATTTAAGGAGTCGATACATCTGAGAGCTAAGAAAAAGCAATACAAAAGTGTTTCAGAAAAGAAAAATTGTGTCGACGAAGAAGGTTGGAGGTCGAAATACAGAACCACCGTCAAGCTGAGGAAGGAGGTAAACCTAAAGGCGGAAGATCAAGCGCCGCCCCATAGAATCGAGACACCTGATAACCAAAAAGTAGGCCGGTCTCGAAACCCCTTGAATTCACATGACATAATAGTACTAGGCACGATGTTTTTTCCCCGGGACGATGGAGGACCAAGCTCAAAGGAAGGTCGGCCGAAGCATAATAACGTGTCGCCCCGGTAAGGAGAAGATCAGACACCGAACGGCTCAAAATCTTTCAACTCTTGAGGAGGAGACACCAGCCGACCGGACTATCGTGCTTAAAATTCCAAACCAGGCGATCATGCCCCAAAAGCCTTCAGAAAAGAAGTCCTTTGAGTGAAGACCCTTTCACCGGCTGGCATCAAAATACCGCCAAGGTCAGATTGAGAGACTGCCTCAAAAGCACTCTCAGGGACGAAAAAACTACGACCAGAGCATTGTCGTAGCGATGGCATGAGAATCGTCATAAGGGAAGAAGGAGATGCAAAAAATGCTACAAAGCGAGCCCTTTTCATAGGCCGACGAGAAGGACCAGATGACGACGGTCATCCCTCGAGAAATAGAAGTTTTCAATAAGAGACAGCGAAGGACAAACCGCCGAAATCCAAGAAGGATCACACTTGTTCACGAATCCCTTGAACAGTGAACGATTCCGCTCATCACAAATCCCTCGGGTAGTGAGCAGATATCTCGCCAAGGTACTGGAATGATTCATGGACATTGATTTTGCGCGCTAGGTCTTTGACTCAACTTCGACAATCACCTGAACGACACGTCAGGAGATTATCGAGGGGGCATTGTTGAGACCAGATTTTTTGCCACTTAAGGGGTCGACGCGTGGCGGTGACCATCGGCTAA
>JAQNDB010004649.1:0-22918 GCA_029204045.2 Tillandsia leiboldiana
CTCTTACTTTTCCGATCATCCACTGATCCAGCCCAATCGGCAATGAGTATCCTATTATGTCGAGAGTTGTGCCCATAGGATACCAAATTCGAAATTTAGCGTTCCTTTGACGTACCGGGATCCCTTTTCACCGCTTTCAGGTGAACCTCCTTCGGTGCTGATTGATATCTCGCGAAAATCCCAACACTGAAGGATATATCCGGACGACTAGCCGTGAGATAGAGTAGACTTCCAATCATGCTGCGATAAAGCTTTCGTCTACACTTTCACTGAGAGATTCACTTCCTAATCCCTTGTTGCTAGTTCCCATTGGAGTCGGAAAGTCTTTAGAATTTTCTAATCCGAATTTCTTCACCAACTCCCTTGCATACTTGGATTGGCACAGATGAATGCCTTCTTCACTTTGTTTGACTTGCAATCCAAGAAAATATGTTAGCTCGCCCATCATGGACATCTCAAATTCGCTTTCCATTGTTTCAGCGAATTTTGAAGCATCATTATTCCTTGTTGTTCCAAATACAATGTCATCGACATAGATTTGTGCCACAATGAAGTTATCCTGAAAATGCTTCACAAAGAGTGTCCGATCTGCTCCCCCTCGAGTGTAGCCCTTTTCCAAAAGGTGCTTTGTCAACCTTTCGTACCATGCTCGCGGTGCTTGTTTTAGACCGTAAAGAGCCTTTTTCAGCGAAAAAACATGGTTAGGTAGTTTATGGTCAATGAAACTTTCGGTTGAGCCACATAAACTTCCTCATTTAGAAAACCATTTAAAAGGCGCTCTTAACGTCCATTTGAAAAAGCTTAATTTTGAAATGACAAGCAATCACAAAAGGATGCGAGTTGACTCGAGACGAGCTACCGGGGCGAACATCTCATCAAAGTCTATACCTTCAAATTGTGAATAGCCCTGAGCAACTAATCTTGCTTTGTTCCTGACAACGGTACCATCTTCATTTTCTTGTTCTTGAAAATCCACTTGTACCGACGATATTTTGTTGCTTCGGGGGCTTCGTTAATTCCCAGACTTTGTCCTTTCGAATTGATGGAGCTCTTCTTGCATCGCTTCAATCCAATAATCATCCTGAAGAGCTTCATCAACATTCTTTGGTTCCAACATGGAGACGTAACACGCAACTCCACAAACCAATTGTCTCCGAGTCCTAACTCTTACTTGTGGATCTCCAATATATATTTTGTCTTTGGTCCATGGAGATACGTAGCGTTTGAGGTAACGGAGTACTCGGAGGTATGTGTGATGATTCCTGCACATCAAATAAACTAGAAGAACCATGAGATGCATCAACATTATCGGAAGAATTATTATGAGAAGATGCATATCTTTTACCGGAGTATCATCATCAAGAGACATATCAGGGGTAGATATCAGATGAAAAATGAAAAGATTCATCTACTTTAATATTAAAAGATTCTACCATCGTTTTAGATTCGAGATTAAATACCCGATATGCTCTACTGTTTGTAGAATACCCATGAAATTCCTTCATCACTTCGAGAGTGAATTTTCCAAGATTTCGCGATCACGTAAAATGTAACAGCGACTCCCAAAGATTCGAAAATATTTGATATTTGGTTTTCTACAAAACCATCTCTATATGGTGTATTTAAAGTACCCGGGCGCAAATAAACTCGATTAATACATAGACGCGGTGTTAACTGCTTCAGCCCAAAAATGTAACGGGTGTTTCCGGCTGTGAAGCATAACACACGCCATCTCTTGTACTACTCTGTTTTTGCGCTCGACTACACCATTCTGTTGAGGTGTATAGGGTGCAGAGAATTCATGTTTTATGCCATTGGAAGTGCAAAAATCAATGAATTTAGAATTGATGAATTCTCCACCTCTATCACTCCGAACACGAACGATCTTTTCATTTTCTCAATCATAACACGATGACAATCTCATGAAAAGAATCGAAAGTATCCGCTTTCTTTTAAAAATGTTACCCATGAATATCTAGAGAAATCATCAACCAAAAGAAAAATGTACCATTACCTCCCAAACTTGGTTGACGAGTCGGCCCCATTAAGTCCATGTGCAGTAATTCTAATGGCCGTTTGGTCCCACGTGGTTTAAGTTCTTGTGCGTGGCCCTTGATTGTTTTCCCTTTGACAACCTCCACACACAATGTTTTCTTTAAAAGATAGTTTAGGAACCCCCTAACCCGTCTTTATTAGAAATTCTAGCTAGTTCCTTAAATTAATGTGTGACCTAGTCTTTCATGCCAAAGAGTTTCATTTCAAGTGATACTAGGTTACAAGGTTCAGAATTTTGTTAGGAACTATATAGCAATTATTTTCAGACCTAAACCCTTTCAAAAAAAATAAATGGTCTTATCAGTTACAATGCATTCAGCAGAAGAAAAATTAACTAAAAAGCCATTATCACACAGTTGACTATGCTAATGAGGTTAGTATTAAGGCCTTCAACAAATAAAACATTGTTCAAAACCGGGCCTTCTGGAATAGTAATTGTTCCTTTTCCAACAATTTTTGAAGAACGACCGTCTCCGAAAAACAAGTCCTCCGGAGGTTTTCTCTAAAGTTTGAAAACAATTTTTGTCACCGGTCATGTGACGGGAACATCACTATCCAGATACCAAGACGAATGTCAAAAGCATGCAGTGATGTATGAATGAAAGACAAGGGAAGTTTTCACCTTTGTGCACCAAACCTTTTTGGAATGCGTCGGCAATGATTGTGAAGTTATTCTCCTTGGTGAAAGCGTCTTGTTTGATTGATCGCTTTTCTTTGATGACGTCGTCTTGTTAGGTGAACTACCAAGGTTCTTTTCTTTGAAAAATTCTCCTTGATTTCCGGGGATGACCTTGTTGGTAGTTGTTGCAAGAGGCGCTTGATTTGATCTTTGCTCCAATCTTGCAATCTCTTCTTATGTGCCCTGCAAAACCACAACAAAAACATACCTTTGTACATGTTGAACCCGAGGTAGGTGAGGTAGGCTTGTTGTCGTTGGATACAATGATTTTCGTCGGTAGAGGAGGAGGAGGAGCAACCGACTGAGGCTCAAAAATTGTCTCACTCGAACTAGGACTGTCTCCAGTTCGATCGTATCCAAGGCCCAAACGATTTGTTTGACCAAGACCAAGCATCTTATCCAACTTGCTCCTTCCGAAGAAAAACGCTTCAGATCTTCCTTAAGTTGGAATATGGTCTTGTCATCTCCATCTTTTCTGTCGAGCCTCGGAGTAGAGCTTCAAGCAGTAATTAGCTTTATCCACCAATTGTTGTGTTCCTTCTTGAAATGCTCGTTCTTCTCTTGAAGGGAAACATTTACTTTGATCAAATTGTCCCTTTCCACTTCAAGAGCAGCGTTGAGAGAGAAGTTGCTTTTTAGCTTCTTCTTCAAGATCCTCAATCTTTTGAATCCTTTAAAAGCTTATGATAGGCAAAAGCAAAGTCTTCACCTTCGGAATTACTCGGTTCATCATCCGTTGCATTCTTTTCAACTTGGGAGGAGTTGGATAATGAACCGGATGTACTTGCCATAAAGCACACGTAAGGTGAAGTTGTGGACGCGTGGAATGCCGTTGCGTTGTTCTCCTCATCACTGTAAGATGACTCATTGGAAGTTGAGGTGTCATCCCAAGTGACGGCTTGCATCGCCTTCTTCTTTGACGGATTCTTGTTGGGACACTCCGTTGAGATGTGACTGTAGCCTCGGCACTTGAAGCATTGGATTTGTACCTCCGAGTTCTTCTTGTCCTTTGAAAAAACTCTCGTGCTTTCTTGACTTAAAGTGTCACGCCCGGGGTCGAAACTGCGACCCGGGCTCGCCAACAATCCGCCGCCTATGCAACACCCCGCACAGGCGAAGCGTCCAACCTGCAAGAAAAGGTACTACAGCTAACAGATATCAGAGCTATAAATGAAAATCTGCTGTAAAACTAAAATCAGCCACTGTACAACTGGAAATAATACAATAATGTCCATCTCCCAAAAATGATAATCATACAATATCCTCAGATACAAAACCCAGAACTCAACAGGGAGGTATCTCCAATAAATACATCAGTGTACAGGCTCTCAATACATATCATATCCTCACTACATCAGTCTCTCAAAGAGGAAATAAAATAAATAATCTACTGAAGATCTCCTCTGAAGGGGTACCGCTACTCTCCAACGACGTGTAGGGATCTAGCTCGCGACTCCCTCGCTCGATCAACAATTGCAGAATCAGCAACACCCGCTAAGACTCTGCAAAACAAGGAGAGAAAAGAAAGGGAGGGGGAAACCCCCAATGGGTGCGAGAACTACACCAAAAAGGGAGTTCTCAGTGGGTACCACCGCCAGGCCCGCGATCTGCCCACTAAGTCCACTAGAGGCATAAGATAACCAATACAGTAAAAGCTGAACAAGAAAGCTGGAGACACTCAACAGCTACCTTGCCTGTATCTAAATGCTCAAAAGGGGAGAACCAACGAAGGATATGCCACCACTAGCACATGAAGTGCACAATCGACCCAATCGAGCCGACTGCCACATCTGGTCCAGTTCAAACCTGCGCCCACCTACAACCACCTCCCACTGCCGGGCAGGAATTACGTAGGGTGTCCAAACAGACTAACTCGCTATCGAGTAATGGCTCATGCAGGCTATAGTCGAAATCCACGCTCTCTCTCAGAATGGATAGACTCAAGATGCTCAACCTCTCACACAACGGTCAAGGTACTCACACGAACGGGACCACCGTCAAACCAAACGGCTCCCAACAACACTAGCACTGGTCTAACACAGCTACTAGAGTCCACTCAGTCCCCCTGACACGAG
The DNA here is from genome assembly GCA_029204045.2 of Tillandsia leiboldiana. Taxonomy (NCBI): domain Eukaryota; kingdom Viridiplantae; phylum Streptophyta; class Magnoliopsida; order Poales; family Bromeliaceae; genus Tillandsia; species Tillandsia leiboldiana. The sequence continues at coordinate 4,810 of JAQNDB010004649.1, forward strand.
TGCAACAATAAAGTAAATGCCTGTAATAACCCCAATCAATGAACCAGTAAGAACTGGTACTGCCTGCTGTGCCTGCCAAATTGGGTATGCTGGCCAACGCATAACACCGATAGGGGATAGGAGTCTCCAGGACTCAAAGTCTGTATAACGCACAATCCGGAGTGGCACTCGAGGGGAGCGTCCCACACGAGTAACGTGCCTGAGTAATAAGTATAATAGTAGTATAAATCAGCAGGACTGGATCATGACTCTGATCAAAGTGGGGAAAGCTCAACCACTAAAGAAAACCCCGGTCCTCAATCAGATGCAAAAGTACTCAATAAGTGGGAAACTTTGTCCACTAGAGAAATCTGATACATAAATACCTATCCGGTCAACCGCCCAATATCCGCGGTTGCCGTAAAACCCTGCCAGCCACAATCCAGCACAACCCATCCCTGACACCAATGTCCGGTACACTACCCCAAACCCGTGCTCGCACCTGAGCAACACAGACTGCCTGACTAACAAAGAAGGAGACAGGAATAACGTGGTTTCTCCTAAGTCAAGTTCCAAAAGGTAGTGTAGCAGTAAAAGATGGCCTAAATAGATGTCCATACAAGCATGCAAATGTCCTCAAGGAAGTGAAAGGGAGTAAAGCATATAATAGCCCCACAAAGGTATAAACAACATGCTAGAATCCCTAATGAACGACACCGGTCCATAATCCAGGGTCCATCAAAAGAATGATCGAATAATACCCGCACATAGATCTAGCCTCCTACTCCATCGAGTAATCATAACATAAAAGACTATGTGCAACATGGCATGCTAAAAGATCACTACTATAGAATATCAATCTGCATGATCTAGGCCATTCCTCAAGCTTCCATCTTGATGCTAAATATTGTACAATTAAACAAGCATGCTAACAATCACATAGGGTAAATCCCATAGGTAAGCATTTACTCTTCATCATCATGAATATTAATCTTGCAATTCCCTTATACAATCATCCTTCCTAGCTTACCTCACAATAACATACATTGTACCCTAAACATGCATGCATTCAAATATAAGAATTAGAGAACCGTCCACCGGTTCTGGAGATGAAGCAACCCACCTGAAACGCTTTCCGCAGGCAAAGCTGAAGTCGGCGAAGAGAGTGGCCACTTGCTAACGAAAATCCACTGAACCCGCATCCTCGGTACATGGTTGCACAAGCTTCAGCTCCAAACAACATCACCCCAATATGCAACACCACAACAAACAACATCACAACACAATTCACTAATCATACCCCAAAATGTACACCAACAGCATTGCTGAATTTTCCCAAACAGCACAAAGAAGGGCATTTCTCACCTCCAAGCAGTGCTCCAAAAATTCCAGAAAATTCACGGTTGCGATCCTTGCGACGAGTGGCCCCAAAAAGAGTGTTTATACGTCCCGTTCCGACACCTGTAGGCCAAGATACAAATTAAACAATGCGGGGCGCCGGTAATCCACAACACTGCAAAACTGCGGGATACAACCCAAAGAAGCTTAAATCTCACTTTCTAAGAATCCTCAGAAAAATCCAATAAAAATACGAGCGTGTTCCTCTCGAAGAGTAGATGTCAATCGAGTCCTTAACTGCCTCATTCCGATGTTCGTAGGTCGAGATAGAAAATCGACAAGCCACCGCTGTCCAAAGTCTCACAGCAGAAAAAGAGGTCACAGAAACACCTCGGGAAACAGTGCCGAAAACACTCGAAACGAGGAGAAGTGATCAACACAGAAAACGATGCCTTACCTCTCGTGAACGCGCTGCCGCAAAAATCGGCTCAAAATTCATCCGGGTGATCCGGTGTGCCTCGCGGACTGAAGAGTGACGGTAATAGCCAAAAATCCAAGGTGCGTCGATGTGCGCCGCGTCGCAGATAACGCCGATGGCACGTTCTCCAAAAATGCCTAAGATCCAACGAAGGGTGGAGGAGATGAAGAAGAAGGCTCTATAGAAAGGGGAGCTCCCAGAACAGCCGAAAAAACCCGCACAAACAGCCTTTACTGCCTATTAATAGGCTGAAATCCGGGCCAAAAATGCACTTCGGGGGACACTTTCCAGGCGCCCGAAAGATTCGGGCCCCTACAGTGTACCCGAAACACCCACCCGCGGTGCGCCCAAAACGCTCTGGTTGCGCCACATCATCCACAGAACAGGGAACAGCCGAACCGGCCACCACCCTTGCGCCACGTGGCTGCCGCGGATGTCGACACGTGGCGCGCCCGAGCGCGGGAATAGCGGTCAACGCGCGCCCACGTGCGCGCCTGCGACCCCTGCCAGGCACGCGCCCCGAGGCCGCCCTGCCTGCTCCGTGGTCCCAATCCACTGCACCGACCAATCCTACGCGGCCCTGTGTCCCAAGGCAACCAATAGGAAGACGACACGTGGCACGCCGCTCTCGTGCACCGCGCGCCTGCCCGCGCCCACTCCGGCGCCTGCCCGCGCCCGTACCGCCACGCTCCGCCGCTGCCCGCCGCCGCCGGAACAGTGCCAAGTGCCTCAAAATCCGTGCACGGCGTCCGGGCTCCGAAAAATACAAGTGAATAGTCCATTTTCAATCATTTTCGCGCGCTGAATCCAAATCCGCTGTCCGTTTGTGCCAAATTCCACTTCTAAAAATTGCCGAAGGCATCCGGAAAGGTGTTCTTTTGTCCAAACTTCGCGCTGAGTCCAATTTTGATATCCGTTTCGCGCGAAACCACTTCTAGACATCATAAGGGTCAACCGATTACCCACGTAATCCATTTATCACCCAGAGTCCATCACTTATGCAAATTGGTGCACCAACACCGCCGACACGCCACATAGGCCTCCAGAAGCTGCTGGTCACACTGTAGAAGCCCTGCAGAGATCTGGGTCACCACATCCTCCCCCACTAAAAGAAAGTTTCGTCCTCGAAACTAACACACTCAAACAGGAGTCACAATTACCAAGGGTAAGTACTCAACATCACCGTCTCCAGCTCCAAGTCGCTACTCACTCCCCGTGATTACTCCTCAACAACAACAACAACAACAACCAGTACGGCATGGCCCGATTGCGCAATTCCCTCACCTCACAAGCCAGAATTCGCAACGGGCGTCCCTCGTACTCCAAACACTCTTAGATCTCAAATGGAGCGAGTCAATCACGGGCGAGGGATCCAAAAGCAAAACACTCCTGAGCTGAGACGTGAAACACCACAGGGGCTCCGTCAAAAAAACTGGGGGAAACAAAATAACCATCAGTGCAACACGCACCAAACCACATCCTGTGTCAACTCAACCAAGGAAACCCGAAGCATACCCACTCTGTCAACCAATAAGGAAAAGAGCCCTAACAAGGAGGGGTCCTTACTCGGTCACTCCCGAATCTTGACCATCCGAGTGAACTACTCAGCCGCGGTCTATCATCCAAAGGAACCCTCAGGGACACAACCACAAGCCATGTTTGCCTCAATAGTCCACACAGCGCCAGCTGTGGAATCATCAAACTCAACCCCAAAAGCTCTCCTGTTCCAGGTAACCGCCACCACAGTGGCCTTGTCGGGGTGATACTGGATGCTCAAAAGTAAACCAACGGTAACTCCACAGCCACCATGGGAGGCATCACTATAACTCGCAAGTCCATCACCCCGCACTAGCAATGCAAAAGTCGGCGCTGATATCAGTCTCATCATCCAATTGCCAAGCTCTCCTGGCACTGCCCAGTCCAAGAAGCTCCTCACCTCGACAATAATTGTCGATCTCGGCCAATTACCAATAATATCCATATTGGCCGGATTTCCACCGCCGCCCCTACGGCTCGAACAAAGTGACCCAAGAAGGTATGCCCTCCAAGCTAAAACTTGTACCTCAATAACACGACATACAGCTTCTTCCACCCAAGCATTGTAGCACATCCATACGTGCTCCTCTTATTCCAAGTCACTCAGGGAGTAAATCATAATATCCTTGGGGAACACCACTCCCAATCCCTCCAAGTACAACTGGAACACACCATTCCTCAAATCTTGAAGACAACAGGGCATTAATCATTCCATTTGGCATCACTATGAGTTCATAATGCCCCTACCGGGTCCTGAACGCCGTCTTGGCAAAATTCGTAGCTGTATAAATCCAAATAAGTACAGGTATCGCAGACGAATAACTGCCAGAGTATGACTCCATCAAAAGGTCCTAAAAACTACCCGGACTTACCTGTGCTCAAGTCACAATGAACCCTCATCATCGTCTATCCAAGACGTGGCATCACCACCGTGTACCAACGGCGTGGCATCACCACCGTATATCAACGGCGTGGTACTAGGTAGGTCGAACAAACCCCTCGATCCATCAGATCCTGCGACTGCGCCGTCAACTCCCGAACTACTCCACTGGCGATATCCAATGAGGTGCTGTCGAGGGTGGCGCGGTTCCTCGAACCACGTCAAACGCAATCTCTATCTCCCTAACCGGCGGCATCATCAATAGCTTAGGTGAAATCACACCCGGGATCCTGTGGACAACAGGGATATCCTTGAGTCCCGGTGCCGCCGTAAGCACCTCTCACACTGTCACTATAACCTGTGTGCTCTAACAATCTCAACAACCAAGCCTTCTCTCGTCTGCCTCGCAGAAGGTCAAAAGTCCTCTCTCTCCACAGTCAAACATCCTGTGGCACTGTACCCACCCAAAACCCAAGCACTAGGTCAAAACACCGAACTGCCACAATTACCAATAAGCCTGCCGGTAACTCGCGGTCTCAGCTGCACTGGACATGATCCAAAAGCCTCCTCCACATGCACAACAACAACAAAAACCTGTATCCCAAGTGCATGTGGTAACGACTCTACCTCTAGTCCATGCAGGAATGCAACCTGCTCTAACTCCGACTGCTGTGATGAAATCACACCTGCAACAACCCGATCCGCTGCTGTGGCGCCCTTCAACCGGGCGGCACAGATTCATCCGCTCAATGCAAGTGGTCGTCGCTCAGTCTGCCTGAAAATCAAGACTATCCACATGGGGAGCACAACCTCTGTCTCTACACACACTGGGGCGACGACTGAGGCCCTCCGCAGATCACCAATCCATGCTACCGCCGCGCCACTCTGATGTAGATGCTGATGTTGCCATCGAGGTCCACCCGATCTCTGCCATCTCTGGAACCCGTTATCCTGGAAAAAGAAATCAGAAATTGTTGGGTCGTATATAATATGGATCTAAATAGGGGAAGAAACACCTAGAGGGGGGTGAATAGGTGTAAACGTATAAACACTCCAAAAAATCGTTGCGATAAAACCCAATGCGGAAAATAAAATAACACGCAAGATTTTTACGTGGAAAACTCCATCACCGGAGTAAAAAACCACGGGACCGATAACACGGCAGAAATCCACTAGAATTAAAACACGTACAAGGTGATTTACCGTACACACTTACGACTCAACCTTTTCCATACGCTCCTAGAGGATCTTCTCCGCTCGCTCCAGACGCTTCTCGAATCCACGATCTGCGCCCAACGCCGAATCCACGGCGTCCAACGTCGAATCCACGACGTCCGACCGAATCCACGGTCTTCACCCAATAGCACCGTTCGAATCCACGAACGTGCCTCGCTCCGAATCCACGAGAGCGATTGAACCTTGAATCCACAAGGACACGCGAATCCACGCGCCGATTTTTGGGGAAAATCGTTGTTTTTGGGTGGTGATGATCCGCCGAATACTTAGATCAAAGATAGATCGGAAATACCATCTAAGTATTCATTAGTTTGATTCAACTCAAGATGTGAGTATGAAAACCTAGAATCAAACTAATCAATATAGATGAAGAAACATAGAGTATTCTCTAATGATTTCCTTTCTTCTCTATATGTGGATCTATAGCCGTATAAGATGATACAAGAAAATGACGGCTATGTGGATTCACCCTAGAAAGAAAGACATAGGGTGTATTTATAGGTTAGAAACCCTAGGAAGGAGATAAGAATCAAAAACCAACCATTTCTGGATATTTACGGACGGCGATCCGGATCGTGATAACTAGGATCCGGATCGTCATAACAAAACAGCCAATTCCAGAAAAACGAAGGTTCGGGATCCGGATCATGTGACTACGATCCGGATCGTTCATACAGTTCACCAAACATCAACGTTCGGGATCCGGATTGCGAAGCAAGATCCGGATCGTTCAAGGTAGATGGTAAACTCAACGTTCGGGATCCGGATCAAGAGACTACGATCCGGATTGCGACGATGTATGAACGAACCACCTTCGGGATCCGGATCGAACAACCTGATCCGGATCCTGAACATGTCCCAAGTCCAGTTTTTGATTTTTATGCAATGAAAGATTCTTCCAAGTGTTTCTACACTACAAGAAGTATTCGGATCACACAAATTCTTTAGTTAAACATACCTGATCCTTTTGAATTCTTCTTACTTGAGATTGAGTTAAATGATCCAACTTTCTTCACCTTCAATCTTCAAGACTTGAGACTTTCACGAAACTACGCCAACTCAAATTCCGTAACAATCTCCCCCTTTGGCGGTTTCGTGACAAAACATAGATCCACTAAAGAAAATTCAAAAAGATATTTTTGTTGCTATCACCATACAACAAAAATTTACAATGGAGATCCAAAATACAATACATGAGTTAAAACCCTAAAACAGACTCTAGGCTTAGACATCTGTACTCTCTGCAAAAAGAAATCATTCTTGACAAAAGAAATCGTTAGATACCTCAAGAATTTTGTATCATTCAAAAACCACAAACAGAGATGAAGTTTAAACTCATTTATACTTACCATGACATTTATATTCAGATATGTAAACAGATCATAGTTAAAAAACACCAACATATCTTCTTTGCACGTAAAAACCAAATGTCATGAACATGTTTGTGACAAATTTATATATATATAGATATGTAATTGATCAGAGTTAAGAACCAACATATCTTCTATGCAATATGTAATTGATCAGAGTTAAGAACCAACATATCTTCTATGCAATCAAAAACCAAGTGTCACAAACTTGTTAGTGAACATCAACTTGTTAGTTATATTACATGCCCAAATAGTTAGCAAATAGTTAGTCGAGGCATGCATTCAAACAAATGGAAAAACCAAAAGTTGAAGTTCTACTTACCTTTGTGTTTCAACTTACCTTTGATGTTCCAACACATCATAAAGTTGAATCAATCATTGTTCAAGTTCTCTATAAACTCTCTCCCCCTTTTTGTCACAAAATTAGCCAAAAACACAAAAATTTAAGGAGAGTTAAAGATTTCAAAAATTGTTCCGAAAAATAAGAACTAGAACTAAAGGTAAGTCCTAAAAGCTGAACTAAAGTCTAAAAAGATAAAATCTTGCACAAATTTGCACAAAAATTGTTAAAGCACAAATTAGTCATCCGAGTCTGAGTCCTCAGACGCACTATATCCCATCTTAGTGAACATGTTCTTGATCAATTTCCTCATTGAATTTACTTTCTTGGTCAATGTAATTTGGGATGCCGTTATGATCTTGAGTTCTTCAGACATTCGCCTTTGTTCTGATGCTTGTTGAGACGGTGAGGCCGAGGTGCCGACACAAGGTTTCTTTCCAGTGGAATGTGTCGGAGTAACATGTGGTAATTTGTGAAGTGACTTCACAATCGTTGACTCATCTATCATCCCCCAACAGTGTTGATAAGATGTCGAGCTTATATCAATGTCAAACTTTTGTAAGATCCTCATGATGATTAACGGAAACGGAAGTCGCTCAGAAGGATGAGGATGCACAATATATCTTGACATTCTATTCCAAATTATGTAGGGGATATTCATGTTCAATCCTACAGCCTCAGAGGGATGACCTAAGAGATATAGGAACAGCAGTCTCTCCCATCTCACGACCTTAGTCTGCATGTTAGGTAGAATGTTGTAACACGTGATGAAAATTAGAAATCGGTATTCCAGTCGAAGATGTTTGGATTTTACACTTTTACCATTAGCTGAATTCGTTCCTTCCAAACAAATTTTATCTATCACTGTTCGCCACAAGGCATTCGTCAAACTTTTTCCTTTCAAAAAGTTGACCCCCAATGTGTTAGATTCCATTCCAAGAACTTCGCCAATTAGCTGCGGAGTGATTTTAAGTTTCATCCCTTGGATAATTGTATAGAAATGCATTGATCCATGTTCTCCTTCTTGAAGATGTGTTGCATTCGTGTAAAAGGTCCTTACACGATACAAACAATACCCAAGTAGTTCGGGGAATCGGCAGACTTGGATGAGATTAGCTTGCTCAATCAAGGTTCCAAACTCAGGTGAGTGATTTCGGAGAGCTTCAATGTTGACATGACGTTCACCGATGCATTCACGACGTTCAAACGCTCGAACGCGATCCATGCTGACGAACACTCCTTCCACGCGAGGCGGGGAGTCAGGAACTATCGGTGTGTTAAAATCAGCGTCTCGTCGTAGTCCAAAACGTCTAGTTACTCGTTTCCTTTTCACAGAGATGGTTGGTTTAGTCATAGGCGCTTTTCCTTTGTCCATGGGTGCTTTTCCTTTCGAAGCATCGGACGCCTTTTGTTCAGGCAATGATTCATCATCATCTGTCAATGCAGTCCAATCTATCTCGTGACAATCCACCTCTGTATCACTGACCTCGACAAATTCACCTTTTTGTTGTGTTTTCTTAGCTCTCTTTAATTTGTTTGTGGCCCGAGTGTGCACTATTGTGACCAACAAAAGAATGATCCATGAGAATCCCATTGATCCAAATGCTTTGAGAAGATTTAAATCCTGTGAAGACCAACTCAAGAACACAAAAATTCTTAGTTTTCAAAAATTTGAAAAATTGTACCCAAACAATCATAATCATGTAGAGAAGCCAAGAATCAAATTAGTTTTGCAAAAGGACTTTTAAAAGTAGATCAATTGCATGAATTTCGAAAATCCTTATTATATGCCCTAAAACCGAAATTTTAGAAATCGAAGCCTAAAAATCCGTTAATCAGGAGAAAACTTTGCATATAATCAAAACTAATCTACCCAGAGTTCTTATTTCAAAAGAAATTTGATCAAAAACCATCCACAAACAAAGTTGATCCAAGAAAATCGTGCGTTTGAGGAGGAAAAGAGAAAAACGGTGAAAAACCGAGATTTTGATCAATAAAACTTACTTGGAATTGAAGAACTTTGAGTTTGAAAGCTTCCAAGGAGGATGAAATCTAGAGAGAAGCGCTCTGGAAACTTTTGAACAAAAGATTGGAGTAAAAGAAATCAAAACCCTTTTGTTCTTTATAAAAACCTAGCCGCGATCCGGATCCTCCCGAGCTTGCGATCCGGATCGGCTACCCGCAGTGAGAAAACTGCGTTCGGGATCCGGATCGGCAGGTCCAATCCGGATCGTCAGCCCGCAGGAGAAAACCTGCGTTCGGGATCCGGATCACCTTGCCCGATCCGGATCGGCCCCAACTTTTTCTTAAGAAAATTTCAGAGAAATTCAGGAAAATCCAGAAAAAGATTGTAAGCACAAATGTGTATCAACTTTAAACAAAAATCATCGTTTCATACAACAAGAATTAGATTATGCCAAATCTATCAATAATATCCAAAAATGAAACGAAAATTTACAAAAATTAAATCCCTTAAAGTTGAACACCTTCAATCACATCTAACTTGATCTTATGAGTAATGCCTTTATCAAATAATCAATTTGGTAAAGAAAATGAAATACAAAGATCAATAGATGTTTGAAATCCCAAATATAGTAGATAATATTTCTAGACAATCTGTTGAAGAGAGTGGCTCTTTGAGCATCTTTCTTTAAAATCCCACCTTATACCAACCTTGAAATTTGACAGAGTCAAGTATTTCAATATGCATTTTACTTAATCAAAAATTTGAACAACCATGCTTGGTATACATGTGGTAGCTGCACACAATACTCGGACGACCGAGGTGGTAGCTCTTTCCTCCATGTGGTGGTAGTTTTCACACTCCTCATTGGGATGTAACTCTTTCCACATCTTTTGAGCATTTTACATTATCTTTGACTCCCCCTCAATTGGCTATCAATTATTTAAGATATAAAGTATTCAACCAAAAATTGATCTCGATTTCATACTCGACTAAACAGTCAAATAAGATAATGACTATACCAAGAGATCATTGAGAGAGAATGTCACGCCCCGGGGGTTTGTTTTAGCGGAAACGATTCATAAAAGCCGAATATTTGACGCGTAAATTTTTTTTTTTTTTTTTTTTTTTTTTAAAAGAGAACCCCTCTTCCCCGGCGCGTGCCCAGACCCGCCACACGTACAGGGTCACTCTGCAACCGGACAGAGTCTCCCCTGTACGTGCACGGCGTAGCGTTCAGTATGTGTTCCAACATACACAACCAATCAATCACAACAGTTGTTCGCAAGCAACCAGTATTCTAAACTAATAAAAGAAGAACGTATGGCCGATCAATTTGGAAAGGATAAATCCACAGTTTTGAAAGAGCGCCTACCCGGCGCTTACGTTTTGAAAGCTAGTTTCGAAATCAGCATAAATCCACAAGGTTTGAAAACGGTGCCCACACGACACTTAGATTTTTAAAAACGGTTTTCGCAATCTTTTCCTTGGCTTCTGCCTTCTTGATTTTCAAATGGCCGATAGAAATAAAAGGGAAAGATATTCCACTAGGGGCACTAAATGTAGCCCGTACCGACATCCATGCCGACCCCACGAGGGTATCGCGAACCACTCACATGACTACAGAGTAATGAAAAGCGAGAATAAAAGAATAAATACAGTCCAGGGTCCCCAGCGACCCAGCTGCTCCTGTCCCGTCCTCACCGCCGCCTACCTCCCTCCCCGTCTGGACCCTGTCACGAAGTGGGATGTCAGTGACGCAGAAACAGTAAAGCAGGAGAATATAGTAAAACAAACCGTGAAGACAACTGGAGCAACCATCCTCCCAAGGAGGAAAGGCAACCTGTACACCTGCATCCTGTAATACCCGGCCGCGTCGGTCCACTACCGACGGCCCCATACCGTACCTGCAACACCGCGACCGCGCCGGACAACTAAACCGGCGGGCCGCTCCGCTCGCACCTAGGCGCCTCAACCCCACAACTAATAAGGGGCCCCCACTACGTCACCTCGTGGGTATACACGGGTTCTACGACCTCTTTTCCGGAAAAGCGCACCCTCTGCGGTGGCCAAACCGCGGGTGCGCGTGTGGCAACCTCGAGCCCAGTAACCGTAACCACCATCATGTCAGTATCACAATAAGAATAATAAGAGTAATGAGGTAAATGAGGTTAAGTGCATAATCGAAAACAAGGTAATACTGCGCGCACTCGAAGGTGGCCCGCTGACCTATAAGGGTTGAAAAAGAAGAACACCGTCGGCAATCGACGCTAGTCGTTATAGCGAACCCACTAACATGCATAAGCTATCACCCGTCATTATGTAACCCCAGTACACTTAGAATAGACCCCGTCCAATAAGATAGAATTTAGAGGCTAGGAATAAAGTAAAAACAACCCACCTGAATGTAGGCCGATCCCGAACTCCCGCTAGACTGCCGGGAGGCTGGTGCTGAACAACTGGGCCCTGAACAAGGGCTAAAAATCAGTAATAGACTCACACAAACCCATCCCGATGACACAACAGTAATGCGATGCTAATAAGGAGCAATGTCGTCGATTTATTGAATACAAATCCGATTTCCGATCAACGAGAGTCCACGGGACTCTAACAAAATGTTCAGCTAGTGTAAAAACACTGTTTAAAGAGAGCTAGCATGTTCATTTTACATTTTGGTCCATAATAACTTTTAATTTGCCTAAATACATTAAGTTAGTTGACTGTTTCGACTTGTTCTTGCAATCCGGAGATCCAAAAGTAAATCCGTAAATTCCAGTGTGTTCATTACGACGAGACCAGGGCCGTGCTTACAAGTTTGGCCTGGCACGGATCCCGAGGGCAAGGTTGGCCCAACAACTACTAAGTCCAACAAGCCACTACGCTACCACTTAACCTATACATGATCAATCTGAGAGTTAACTAGAGCATGGTGATCAGTATGGACCATGTACAACGGGGCTCACCTGAGGTTTGCCGGAGATCGGCCGGAGGAGTTGCCGGAGCGGCACCACCCAAAAGGCCCAAGCTCGGGTTGGGTGTTCTTGAGCAGCACAGGTGCAGGCCTGTTACCAAGAGGAGCATCAGGTAAATGGAGGTCCCAGAAGCTGCTTGGTGCAAGTGGGGTCGAGCCCCGGCGGCCGGAGGCGGCGGCGGCCGGAGATGAGCCCGAGAGGGTGATCTCGGGTGCAAGGCTGGAGAGCCAACACAGAGAGGGTCCTAGGCCAAAACCAAAATCATGGAGTGCTTCAATAGGTACTTTAGGCCTTACCTGTACGGTTGGACGGAGCCCAGATCGCCGGGGATCGCCGGAGGCCGAAGCTAGGTGTAGATCGGGTGCAATGCTACAGATTAAAAACCCGACGTTAAGCTTTGCATGCAACTCGATGGGAAAGCTCCTAAGGACCAAATAAGCCTACCTGGATAGTTTTTCCGGGATCTGGAGGCGCCGGCGACGCGCGGCGGCGAAGCTCGGGGAAGCTTCGTTGGCCGTTAATGGTGTTTTCCGGCCGGCAGCCTCCGGGCCGGAGAAAGTTGGACCAGAAGCCTCTACTCCTCACCGCGAGGCTCGGTGCAGCGGTGGCCGGCGTCGGGAGGCCGCGGCGGCGCCGGACGGCGACGGTCGGTGCTTGTTGAAGAAGACCGGGTTCTAGGGCTTCCCCGCGCGGGCCCGATCTTCGTCCGATCACCCTCAGCTCTTGTGGAGATGTTGCAGTCGTTCAGAGGAGAAGATCCGACGGTGCTGATCTCCGGTTTGCCGGTCGGATAAGTGCGGCGATCAGCGGCGGCCAAGGGGCAATGATCCGGCGATAATAGCCCTCCGCCGGAGATCAGGACGACGGCGCCGGCTGGGCCTGCACCCGCTCGATGCTTTCGGTGTCAGGAACACAGTGCTAGGGTCTACGTGCCAAAATAAAGAGAAAGGTTCCCAGCTTACCTTCGCCGGAATTTCGAGAAGGAGGAGAGAACGGCCGCGGCGGCGCACGGCGGCGGCTGGGTCCGAGGTCACCTTGGCTCGGATGCGGCTTCACAGAAGGTGTCCCAGGTGCAGTCTTGGTCCACCCAGGGTCCTCCCAAGCTTCCTCCACCACACGACCCGGGATCAAGATGTTCTTGATCTTCTTCTCCGGCGATGGCAAGGCGGCGGCCGGTGCGGGGAGGTTCCTGGGGACGCGGCCGAGGAGAGGGGGGTGTTGAGAGTGCGGCTAGGGCAAGGGTTATGGGTTTAGGATTTGCGGAAACCCTAGCCGAGGACACGTATATATGTATATTACAACTTTGCAATTTGCCCCCTCCAACCACAACATTTGCAACCCAGTCCTTCACAATACTTTAGTTCCACACTCAAGTCCTTCTCCAAGAGGTAGCATGCAAAACGAGGCAAGATATATAGGGTTCCAAGTGCAAAAGTCGCATTTTTCGCTGTATTTTATGCTTTTCGAGGCGATCCGGTCGTTGAAACGGAAAATGGACTGCGCCATGGCGTCCGGCTCGACGAGACCTATCAGGTGGCGATTTCTAATTTTCGAAAAACTGCCCGGATAAAATCTCGGTCCATAATAACTGTGTCAAAATGCAGTTTTCGCGCTCTTCGAGATTCCAGAGTCGTCAAACAGAATTTTCGACTGCGCCATTGCGTTCAGAACATCGGAGCCGTTCAAATCGACTACCTGAAATGCTATGTTCGGTTTCCGAACAGTGAATTAGTCAACGTTGTATTCGTCAGGTCCCGAAAATCAGGGTTACTGTTCATATACAGTAATTCACTTAAGCGACCTCTGCGCAGACCACTGTTATATTGGTCGCGGTAAATTTTGCCCGCTTCTTCGCTGAATTTTGGAAGATCCGACCGTCAGATCGAAAAGTGCTGAATATAAATCTCGCTCAGTTCGACGAGACGATCGCAACGGTCAACTCGGATTTCCAAGATCATGTCCGGATTGGAAAGTAGCCTTTTTGTCTCGTAAAACGTGCAACTCGCACACAGGCAAATGACTAGATAAATCAACATAGGTCTTTTGAATTCAAAAAACCAGGTCAAAATTCACTTTTAGACTATTTATTAAAAATAAAATATTTAGAGTTTTTACATCACTTACAACTTAAAAGAAGTTTCGTCCCCGAAACTTACAACTTAAAAGTTTCATTCCCGGAGCTTACAGCCTGAAGTCATACTCTATGAAAATGCTCAGAAAGTTTAGTCGAGGGCTACAAGTCAGTCGCGAGGTATCTACAACTCTAAGTGTCACGCCCCCGGTGTAAACCAGAACCCGGGCCCGCCTACAGATCCGCCGTGCACACGGTATTTCCCGTGTACACGAAGCGTCAAACCTGCTCAGATATAAGAGATAACAATAAAAGAGCAACAAAAACAGAGCTGAACTAAAACTAATACATCTCAGACTGAAGCTGGAAATAAAATACAATACATCTGTATAAATGATACATCTGTCTCTCCCAGCTCACCAAAAATAAATACAACCTGCTGGCAAAAGCCAGTCCCAAATGAAAAAGTACAACCGTCTGAGGAAAACCTGGGTACACCAACAGTCCAGCTAACACGCTCATCCTGCCTCGAGATCTATCTACTCAGCCGTCCTCTCTCCTCGACCCGCCGCTGAAAGCCCAGCAGCACCCGCAGAAGACACTGCAAAACAAGGAAGAAGCAAAAGAGGAAAGAAGAATGGGGGTGAGAACTACTAGTAAACCAGTAGCCTCCCCTAGTGGGTAAAACCTCAAACTCTGACACACCCACTAGGCCTACCAGAGGCAAAAAGGAAAGAAGAGTGGTAAGAAATGAAACCGCTGCAAAAGGGAAATCTACCACTACTAGCCTCTAAAAATACAGTCCTAGACTGGAATAACCTTAAGCAACAATAACCAACCGTCCCAGATGAACCCAATCTGTACCGCCCTCATCATCGGGCAAAAAGCCGCGCCGATGTGATAGCAAAATTCCTGCTGCCGCCCTCATCATCGGGCCCACGAGCCGCGCCGATGTGATAGCATACCCTGTCCATAACTGTCCAGCCCCGGCCTCCGAAGGGGATCTCGAGGGGAGCTACCCACACGAGTAAAGCACCACCGGGCAATAACCGCGCCGGGGTAATAAAAGCCTCACCGGGCAATAACCGCGCCGGTGATAAAAGCAGGATTGGATCACAACTATAAAGCCCCCAGTGGAACACAACCCTCCACTAAAAGAAAACTGATTCCCCAATCAGATGCAAAAGTAACCATCCGGTCAATCGCCCAATATCCGCGATTGCCGCAATACCCCACAATCCACGACCAGGTCTAACAACCGACCTCCGGTCAACCGCCCAATACCCGCGGTCACCGGAATAACCCACAATCACAATCACAAACATGTCCCACATCCGACATCTGGTCAACCGCCTACTATCCGCGGTTGCCACAAAACCCTCTAGTCCATAATCATGCCCTATTACCGATGTCCTATAACCGACATCCGGTCAACCGCCCAATATCCGCGGTCGCCGACAAAACCCATGATCCATAATCCAGGCCCCGGCTACACTATCCCAAACCCCTGCCCAAACCCGAGCAAACCCACCTGACTAACGAAAAGGAGAAAGAAACAAACAAGGTTTCTCCTAAGTCAAGTTCCAGCATGAAAGTGTAGCAGAAAAAGGTGGCCTATCTAGATGACCATACAAGCATGCAAGTGTTCTCTAGGAAATAAAGGAAAATGCAACTAATAGTGGTTCCACATGTGTAACAATTAATAGAGCCGCATAGATATAACCATCATGCTAAAACATTATCCAACCACACATGTCTATGATCCACATTCCATAATAAAGCATCACTATCCACCTATGCATGTCATAAAATCCTCAACTAGTACCAACCACTGTCAGATAATCATAAAGCCCATGATATACATTCCAATCCACATGCAAGGTTAACCGCTAACATTCCATCCATACCAACATGTATAAATCCCAACCACTATCAGATATCCACAATAGTATATGACTTAAGCATGCATGTCCAAAAAGAGAGATCACTCTAATATTCCTAGTGAGCATGTCAAAATAGAGGCAAGCAACAACCACCCACCTCGATCGCTAATTCCAAGTCCAAGAAGTGCTCTCGCCCAAACCAATCAGCCGCCGCGATCGCTGTACAAAATTACCCCAAGACATACACACAAATAAGCACACAAGTATCCGCAAACAAGCTGTCCAGAATTCAGTCCCAAAGATGCCCTGTTTTTACCTGCGAGAAGTGCCCGGAAAATTCCAAGAAAAATACTCTCACGATCCTCGCGACGAACCCGTCGAAACGAGTACCTGCACGCTCAATTCCGAGCTTCCTACACTGAGAAACAATTCCGACAAGGGAACCACCCCGAATCAAACTACACTCAAAAACTGTAGCAATAACTACTGTTCACAGATATTTCTCACCTCCGAAAAATATTCAGAAAATTCCAAGAAAATTTGGGCATATTCCTCGTGATGTGTAGATGCAAATCGCCTCTTGAATCACCCCATTCCGATGCCTGTGCGCGAAGATATCACCAAAACACCGCACCGCTGTCCCAAAACTCCGCCCAGAAAATGAGGTCACAAGATGATCCGAAAAACCCATGAAAAGCTCGGAATGGGAAAAACCAGTAAACATGGGAAACATAGCCCTACCTGTCGTGAAGCCAACGGCGCAAGAATCACAGAAAAAGGTGCTCGGGGTAAGCCGGGGGAGTCCTCGCACCAAAACGCGACGAAGAAGACCACAAACGAACGAGCGTCGCGCCGCGCCGTAAAAATGGTAACCTCGGGATGCGTGCCGCTGAAAAATCTGGAAATCTGCAGATGGAATCGCCACAGGGAGATGAAGAAAACTCGTGAAGGTGGCACTGTGAAAATCCGCGCGGAGAAGAAGCTCTCTGCAAAAGAACTCGGCCTTTTATAGCTGGAAGAAAACAAATCTGAAAACAATTCACTTAATACCCGCCATGTCCCCACTTCCGGGCGCCCCGACTTTCGGGCTGCTACAGTGTTGGGCCCGGCCCAACACTGTGCGCGCCCGAAAGCCCACCAGGCCTCCACGTCGCCCACGCAACAGCGGACAGCCGCGCTGGCCGTCCACTGCGCGACGCGTGGGCCAACGCCGCGACGACACCTGGCGCCCACCCGGTCAACGCCCCCTGCCGCGCCCACGTGCCGCGCCTGCGCCCGCCGCCTGCGCCCGCCTGCCGCGCACTGTTCCGAGGCACCCGGTGCACCTCCGTGGACCCAGCCTGCAAGAGCCCGCCAACCACACGACGCCACGTGTCCCGCCGGTCCACTGCACCACGCCCGCCTGTTCCGTAGACCCAGTCCACAAAACCGCCCACTCCGACACTGCCACGTGTCCACCCCCTGGTCCACCGTGCGCCCCGCACTCTCCGTGGACCGCGCCCCGCGGACCGGCCCACTCCCGAGCCGCCACGCGTCCCGCCCCCGGTGCACGCCTGCCGCGTGGACCGGGCGGCCCGCGCCTCCGTCCGCCGCGCCGCCTGCGGCCGCTCCGCCGCCGCCGCCGTCGCCGGAAACACTGTTCCGGCATGAACAGTGTCCGAAGCTCAAAAATCACAAATGGGTAGTCCGTTTTAACCGTTTTCGCGCGCTGAATCCGAATTGATGTCCATTTCGCCAAATTCCAACTCCAAAATTCGCCGAAGGCATCCGGAAAGACAATCCTTGGTCCAAACTTCGCGCTGAGTCCATTGTTAATATCCGCTTCGCGCGAAACCACTTCTAACAATCCGACGGAAGTCCATTGATCACCCACGTGATCCAATCAGCCCGAAGACCGCCACTTGTGTCCAATTGGTGCACAAATACCTCCAACACACAGTACAGGCTCCCAAGATGTCACCAATGACGCTACCACAGCTCTGTAGAGATCCAGGTCATCACATCCTCCCCCACTAAAGAAAGTTTCGTCCTCGAAACTAAAATCAATCCTCAACCCGAAACCT